>JAVCKT010098774.1:0-10454 GCA_032273925.1 Rhynchotus rufescens | reverse complement strand
CAAGACCATGACAGTTGCTCTAAAATTCCTGGCCATTGATCTTCTCTTGAATTTCTTTGAAAGATCTGTAATAGAATGAAGGACTAATATATCTTTATAGAATTCAGGTGAATACTTCTTGAAGTAGAGCAGTGTTTAAATCAGCAGGGCACATCTTCCAGTCCTGCGCTGTGCTCCGTCCAAGAGCCTGGCTCAGCTAAGTGAGGCAACAGCAATTTCTTCTCTGATGTTCATGAGAAAGAGTAGCAGGTGTTTAACAAGCACCTACCTTGCACATCTTTCATTTGGGCCAAGGGAAATGAGCGAGATGTGTGGCATACAAAGGAAGTCCCAGACTTTTCCAGGGAGAGGCTGTACATGAAACGGTGTGAAGTTTTTCTAAGGGCTAAGGGAGCATTTAGCAAGAACCAGTAGTAGTAACAGCAAAGTGTGGCCACAGCAAAAGAGATTAAAGGAGAGGGAGGAAGGCCAGGGATTACTTCACAGTGAGGGAAAAGTGGGAAGAGATAAAAGCAACTGAGAGTGAATGACCAAAATAATCTGAGGACAGAAGCTCTTTTGCTATTGACGGGTTAACAGGATTCAGAGGAATTTTGCAAAACCACATTTCTGGGGAAAAGGAGGAGGAAAAAAAACATGCGGCTGCTGTGGCATAGCCACAGTTTGTGCCGAAGTGGGAAGGAACCAGAGAGTGACAGGGCACTAGCCAGGAGGGGAAATGCTCTCTCCTCTGAGGGACAAGGCCCATGTGTGAGGGAGAAGCGAGGAGGGGTGCCAGGAGACCCAGCCATTTACAGGAGACAGGGCTCACCAGGGGTCTGGGCCACTGCTTCGCTTGAAGATGGACTAGGGATGGATGGAGGGAAGGGGTAAATCAAAAGGAAATCAGGACGAGGAATGCATGAGAGACGCTCCAGTGCTGTAGTCACCGTGGGGACTTTCTCTGGCCTTGCTCTTGGGCCCCACGTCTTTCCTGTACTGTGAGGCCCAAAACTGCACCCAATTACACCGGTGTCAAATCTTTGCAATCAAAAAGAACCAGACGCTGTAATAATTTGGTTTAATGCTTCAAAAGACAGGTTTAGTTTGTTTTAAAAAAGATGTTTTTAAGGATAACTAGTTTTTCTGCAGAAAGCTTTTTAAAAACAGCTGGTTTTATTTGCTGTTAATTCGGATTAGTAGAGGATTTTAGAGATTTAAAAATATTTTGAAAAGATTTAAGAAGATTTTATCACCTGAATTTGGATAAAATGTTCTTACAAGCTGTCATATTGTTGACAGTTGATAGGAATTCAGTCATGCATGGTGGTTTATTTGTTTGTTTGTTTGTTCATTTGTTTTGCTTATTGCAGTTGTTATGGACTGTTCCTTCAGGCTACACCACAGCTTCTTTGCAGCTCTTACACAGAACTGTAGATCCCAAATAAAGGAGTGGGACTGGCCTCCTGTAATTTTTCCTACAAGATGCACTATTTGTGTCATTCCTAGCACAAAGTGTTGAATTGCCAGGGTTAGGTTAGTTGGCTTTTCTTTTGAGATGCCTAAAATATCAGCTGCATATATTATTTTTCTGTGACTTATCACAGATTCCCAGATTGGCATATTCATGTAAGTCAAACAGAAGTTGATAGAAACGTGCTATCTGAACAGATTTTTCCTGATGTGCATATGCTATTTGCAGTGCCTGCTGCTACCTATGGTGAAAGATGACTGATAGTAGGATGGATGATAACAGGAGAACCCTATATTAAGATCTTAGCAATGGAAAGCTCAGATTAAGGACAGATTTTTTCCCTAATGTTTTCTTAGTATTTTGAAGAAGATGATTGATTTTCATTCTTGCATTCAGACAGTCACTAAGCTATTAGCAATATAGCAAGGACTGTTGAAACTCTGCTTAGAGAGGTAGAAAAGCAACAAGCAAGCACACAAAAAAATTATATTCCTTATTTATTATTTATTTCTTCCAGGAGTGATACAAGAACAGCAAAAAAAAAGGGGCTAAAAGTGAGTGAAAATTTGTAAGTATCTCCTCTCAGCAGTTTTATTTGTAGTCATTCCTAATTTCTTATTCACTAAAAATTTTAAATATCTCAGCATAAGCACTCTTCTTTGCTTGTCTTTAACGACGTGACTGAGACATACAGGACACAATGATTCTTCTGACTAGACAACATATAAAATCTTTCCAAATAACCTGAGAATGGTGATATAATTCACCCAAAAAGAATTTTTAAATAGTGTTTTAGTGTAAATAGTTGCTAAAACAACTCCTACTGTGAAAAATGAGAGCCTGTCCTCATTTTTATACTTACTAAGGCTTTTGGCTGATGCTAAACATGTTGTCTTAAAACTTCCCATGTTTTTCATTCTGCAGTCTTATTAGAGTTAGCAAGTAATCTGGTCTGAGTATCTGAATATTAATGATGAAACAAGTCAAACTGCCCGTAAGTCTGAAGGAATCCAGCAGGGGATACCTAGGATTGGTAAATAAAGACAGTCAAAAGATAAACCTACTAAATAGTATTTTGATTTTGATTAAACATTTTTTTTATGGTAAATGTCTGCCTTCATTAGAAGAAAATTGAATCATAAAAGTCAAAAATTGAAAATTTTAGCCAACAAAAAAACAGCATGTTTGTGTGCATTTTTCATGAAGTGCAGCTTTTCATGAAAATTTAGGTCCATCATGAAAATTGTGGCAAATTTTTTCACGAGAAAATCATAGAAAATGGGAAATCCAGCCAGGTCTATTGAAAATAGATGAAATTCCTGTTGATCCTGATGCTCACTGTAAGAATTTTCAGTGATATAACAGTACACCAGCAGACACATGAGGGTAGTATTAAATAAGTAGTATATCTAACTTCTCAAACTATTTTTGGAGAGAAGACGAATGCTTTATAAATGGATCTCAAGCTTTCAAGAATAACTTTACAGTACTTTACTTTCATCCTGCAAGGAATTATATGGACTAGCTAAACAGTTCAACTGCTAAGCTTGAGAAAATTGGAACAAAAGGACAAGTCCTTAGTGACATTTAAGCAGTATTTGTTTAGCTTCTAACAACATATTTTCAAATTTTTAAGGAGATTTAATTATTCAATTTCTGTTGGTATTTCAAAAACATATAAAAGTTCAATGATTAATTTCTAAAATAATTTAGTTCTTTCAAGAAAAAGGAGAGCAATGGGAAATAATATATACATTTCATTCCAGTAGAGAAATAAAATCAAAAACTTGATACATACATATATGAAGTTGTTTTGTTCATCTTCTTCCCAAAGAGGGAAGACTTCAATTAATTCTTTTTCTGAGGAAGATACTCATTTCCTCATCTAATTCCCCAAGCAGCAGTTCATATAAAGTCTAGAATCATTTGGCATGATCGTAACCATAGAAAACATTTTTCTTTTCTCCTAATGTAAATTGTTCTACAAAGACTAGGAGTTCTTCAATTGTAGAGATCATTGATTTAATCTCTCCCTAATTTGTTACAGAGGAATAAAGAAGTTTCTTCAGAATTTCTTTTTGTTCCAAACAGAAAAACTGAAGAACATTGCTTGTGATACATCATTTTTCAGCATTTTCATTTTAGAAGTTTGGAAAAACTTGACTCTGAGCTCTATTTATAAAGATTTTTACTACTTATTGCATTTGTTATTTTATTCCATCCATGCCACTATTCTTTGCACTGAAAACATTTTGCAGTCCTATTTCCTAAATGATACTTACTATCCCCAAATAGATATGCCTGAAGAATGTGTTAGCAAAAGACTATGGTATTTCAGAAATGCAGTTTTGAAACGCACAAGAATGAGCAACATCCATCTATACTCCAGCTGGAGAAGAGCTGTCTTGCAGAAGACATTCTTCCATGTCATTTGTCTAACACTAAAAAAGCCCAAAGTTATTGTGCCCTCTACCAGATATGAATTGCTCTTGTGACTGCTCTGTCTGATTAAACACACTGCTTGTGACAATATGCAGTGACCCCTATCAGCATAAACAAAGGAATAGGCTGTATCCATGAGATCTCTGAAGGGGCTGAGACAGCTTCCTCAGTGAGTATTTCTTCAATTATTGTGGTTCCCTCCCCTTCTCCCCTGCTCTGCAACTGAGTGACCTGAATTCAAACAAGTGCTGGCACAAAGTTGCTGGGATTTGAATAAATCATTCGTTCTGTTGCCTAAAAATACACAACACCCTGCTTTAGGGAAATGACTTGGGAAGCAATTGCATGCTACGGCCAGTGTTATTTTCTGATCCATATAACCTTTCTGACCCAGCACAGATTTCAACTACTAATCATTTCCTTTTGATCTGCGCACTGCTTTTTGAGGGGAAAGCAGTGGATGAAGTATATCTCTTTCGGAGATCCTCAAAAGCTGAGCTTGTACAGTTGAGGAAATTACACTGGTCAAGTTGACCTTCACATGCCTCTGAGTAGTAGCAGTTCAAAGCATTTATTTTATTTCACCTTAGACTTTATGAAATGGCAACTGGATATAACCTGTTCCCTCCTCTACAGTTATTTGTTTTGCTGACTTGCTTCTTTCTCTTCCTTTCTCTCTCTTTCTCTGTGTTTGTGTGTGTTTACATGTATTTCATTACAAATGCAAAAGCAGTGAGCAGGGTGCCTGCTACTGCACTGGTTGTTTTTCCTTTAGCTCTGTATAATTTCTGCAGCATTTATATAAACGGGATTAAACCTAGGAGCAGTTAGAATTCAACTGGCTATTTCTGTATTTAATAAATAATAACCCTGCCATGAAATTGTAATTGGCAATAAAAAAAAATCCTGCAATTGATCTAATAGCTTTCCACCTCCCTTGTAAATCTGTACTTTCACTCAGCTGCTCATCGCCAAAAGACAGAGTGTATTCATTACTCTAGATACAACTTCTTCCACAAAAATGAGAATTGGACTGTGGACATTTTGAGTACTTTCTTCCCACACTTTCTTTATTCTCTTACCTCCCTGTGGGCATAGATTTCCTACATTTTTTGACCTATTCCATTTTTCAGTTGGTGCCGGTCTTTTCCCAAGCTCTTAGGGTTGACTTAATGAATTAGATTAATTTTTTTAGACTTCCTTCTGCTCTCTCAATGCGTATCTGTGGTACCATTTGATCTGCAAGTCATGTTGGTGAGATGATAGTCTTAAAGCATATTCTCGTGTTAGCTACTGCTTTTGCCATGCTAGCTTGGTTCTGCTTAGGAAGGATCGTTAAAACAGTATTTTAAAGATGTTTCTGGTCAAAATTCATAGCAAAGTAGGTCAAACTAGTGCTGGTCTACAATGACCAGCTCGCTCATTGATGAGTGTTCACATATCCCTGCTTTGGAAAGGTGGCTCTGCACAGTTTCAGCTCCCTCTTGAGTTCAGATCATGCCATCTGGGCATGAGGGTACATCCTCTCTGCCCTGGCCATGAGGGTACATCCTTTCTGCTCTGGGCACAATGCTTGCATCCATGCAGGCTTGAAAACTGGATTATCATCTTGTGTACAAGATAGAATTATTGACAGCAGATGGGAGGGAGAAGTATTTTGGTATTTCAGATATGATGTCACTTTGCTGTTGTCTAAGATGGCCTCAGTGGGATTTAAAAATGCTCTGGGACCACCTGGGCTCACCCATAGATGCATTTGCCTCCTGGCAGCTCCACTTCAGTTCTGCTCTCCCACAGCAGGCACCAGCCCCTTGGGAATGGAGAATGGTGCCTCCTGGACTGAAATGCAAGGTGATGAATGAAAATGTTTCTGGTGGTGCTGCAGGTTTGGAATTTATCCTGCCTGACTCATGACATGCTGATGCATATCTCCTTGCCAGGACCTCCTGTGACTGATGCCATAAATATTGGCTACCTGCTCAGCTCTTTAAAAGCAGAAATACTTCAAACAACTATGTTGAGTGCTCAATATTTTAGAAGAATTCACTGCAGGCCTCTCCCCCAGTTCATGTGGTTTGACTTTTTTTTTCACTTGAGCTACTTGCAATTCCATTCACTCAACAGAAAGCAACCCTGATCTACAGGAGATTAAGTGAATGGAGAATCAGGCCCTTGCAAAATATATGATTTGCTTGGTGGTTATACTAAGGGGAAAAGAGTGAAGGGATTTGAAATTTCAAGGTATCTGTCAGTTCCACTAGCATGATATTCATATTTAATGACGCTCTTTCATGTATTCTCTTCAACTGGTTGCCTTCCTTTCAAAGATAATTCCTTAAGGATTGTTTATTCTTCTACGAGTTTCATAGCGAAAGCAGATAAAAGTCTAGATGTAAAATTGTAAAATTGAGCAATCTGAATTAAGACCATAGAAAGCAATAAAGATGTGAGAAAAAAAAGAATCCTTCTTTTATACTCAAAACATCTATGGAAGAGCAATAAAATGGTAATCTTTTGTCATGCCTATTATGAAAACACTGTGTGATTTCTATGGCTCTAATGTTTACTAAGGGTAAAACACAGATTTCTGCAAAAGATCTGATCCAAAACTTAAATGAGTAGAAAGAATCCAATTGCTGCAAGTTTTGAGGTCTGATATAAAGTTGCATAGCACATTGACAGGTCAGAAATCAGACTAGAGCCTCGTGGAGAGCAGACATCTCATTTTGTAGGGGATTTTGATGTTTCAAAATTGAGTTTATGCAGATTCTGAAGGCAAAAAAAAAAAAATCAAAATTCTCTATGGAGAGAACAGACTCTTCAGCTCCAGCTGCCAGGATTCACCTACAGAATGCAGAAATTCAGGGAAGTGGCTAAACTGGAGGTCTGGGTTAGCCCAGAGGTTCGGGCATGGGCCCAAAGTGATCCACACAGTGTAGCTGGGACAGAGTTCCGGGCTAGGACTCCCTGCAGTTGCTCTCTGAGCCTGATATAGCTGCAAATAGCAGCTCGAAAACTGCTCAAACTGATAGTGTCTGCAGGCTGCTTATAGGCTCCCAGGTTTCGCCTCAAAACCTCCCACAGAGGCAGGGATTTGAAAACAAAACAATTGGGAATAAGACTGAAACCTACTTCTGCAATCTTGCTCTGTCCCCTGAATTTTAAAATCCTAAGTTACAGACATTTCACTCAGAAAGGTGGGGAATTGGAGGCTTCTGTCAGAAAAACCTAGTAATTGTAAATTCAGCTGCTGTAAAAGATATTAAAAAATGTAAAAGATGTATATTTAAGTGCTGGGAAAGAAAAAAAATGCAGAATCTATTTCTAGCCTTAGAAAATTCAGAGATTTAGTTGGTCTTGACCAGAGGGACTAAAAGTAAATGTAAAAATGTGAGCATGAAGAGGGAGCTAGTTAGAGCCCGGATGGCCATGCTGTGCACCCAGATGGTACAGGGAGGGTAGCTGGGGACCAGGGTGCAAAGAAAGACACAGACAGTGCTGTCCCTGCCTCATGCACAGCTCTGACCTCAACAATTTGCCCAGAAATACTCAAAAATTTGCCCTGAAATGCAGGCATCCCTTCCCAGCCACGCACACTATTGCCAGGCTCACTCTCTGCCTTGGTCCGGGCTGCGTGGCGATCTCCAGCCTCCCCAAACTCATAGAGCAAACAGAAAATAACAAGCAGCCTTCGAGCTAATGGGCAGCAAGTCGGTGGTCTCGCAGGTGCCTCTGACAGAGCACGGGAGCTGTGTCCCTAATGGGCAATTTCTGCCCCGGTGCTGTGCAAGCGGGGACACAGGGATGCATCTGAGCTGCATCAGACACTGAACTTTCCTGGGGACTTGTTTGTCTTTTTAACACAAAAAATATCTTGTTCTCTTTCTTCCTCCGGTCTGTTAACAATACTCACTTCTGGCCATTTGATTGGACTGTGTGCAACTGCTCCAGGATGTCAGGAACCCTGAACAGGAAAAATCCAAAGTTTTGCGCTATATTCTCAACTCTGCCTCAATGCAGAAAAGAGCAATCCTCTACTTAAACTATGCACATATATGCTATATGTGCTGTATATATGCTACATATTTTGTCATATATATATTGCTATACTTAAAGATAGTGTAAGTTCTCTGAAAAATAACACAGATTTGAGCAAAACATTTTTTTGTTCATTTCAGATGTGCATAATTAATGAAATATAATTAGTCACACTAAAACATTCAAATCAGCTGATTTAGGGCAAATTACAAAAATTATGCACAAAAGGCAGTGCCAGGCTACAGTTTCTGCCAAGGCAGACAAGATAAGGAAATGCTCACAGCAGGAGGAACTATGTAAATACACATGGGTCCCTCTTCCCCCAGTAATGGGCTTTGGACCGCAATGTCCAACATGACTGCAAAGGCATCGTGGCAGAGCAGGGGGTGCTCCAAAACGTGATTTGCAAAATGTCCCCTTCCATGTATTTTGTTTCAAGATTACTGTGGCAGGGAGACCAGAGGCTTTGCATAAGAAATTCCTCTACATACTCAAAATCACTATTTCGTAGTGGTCTTTAAAAAGCTTTCAGACTTGATGTGTCTCTTTCTCCAGAGGCATCTTCCTTAGTCTCATCATAGCACTTGAAAATGGTCTGATTTTAGTTACTGCAGTTTTACAAGACTTCCTTCCATTGCCAGACAGGAAACTGCATGGTGGGGACACACAAGAGAAGTATTAGTGGTCTCCCTCCTGTGTCTGCTCATGGGAGATAACCAGATTTTTATGCACTGCAGCTGCAGGATATTCTCTTCAGCTTCCACTGGAACCCATCTTAGGTTTGCAGGTCACATCGTTCAAGGTTATGTATAAGGAAACTAATTTTACATAGCTTTGGAGACTAAAGTAAAGAGAATGGCAAATAAATAGCTTCTAGAACTAGTCCTCTGATTCTTCTTCTAAATAATCCATTCTCTTTGCTTAAAGGTTGTTCTCAAAATTGCTTTAAAAAAAAGTTTAAAATGTTAAGAAAATAGTATCATATTTTAGTATATATTAGGAAAAAAATCATCCTATGTAATCATTTGAAAGCATTTTACAATAAATCCATGAGAAGACTCTAAATTGCTTCATATGCTGCAAGTTCTTGGTGACTTTTCAAAGTTCTGGTTGGGGAAAACCACCAAGTCATTTGTAGGAATCACCCAGTTGTTAATGATTCTTCACAGAGGGATTTCTAGGATTTGATCTTACCCTTTATAGGCTCTTGCCATTGCATCAGCAAAGTCTTTTCTTCCACCATTCGTTTAAATCTAAATTAATTTAAAGGACAGGGTGATGGAAGAAAACAACAACAACAGAATTCCCAAATATCAAGCTTCAGAGAGCTAACACGATGTTGTAGGTGCTTAAACAAAGAGTGGTGGGTCCTAGAGAAGTAGTTTGATTATAGATATGATACTGGAGACAGTCAACAGATTCATATTCTGTGACTAAATGGAATTAGCATTTCAACAAAACTAGTCATCAACAAACCAGGATAATGGCAGTGACTGTGAGACACTCAGAGTCAGGATGGAAAATTTAGTACTAATGGAAGACTTGAATTACCTCTGTGTAGACTGATAACTGCTGGACCAGAGCATGATACCGCCTTTTGAATATGATAAGTATTTTTTTAGGGCAGCTAGCTGGCAAATTCACAGGAGATGTGACTTTTGGTTTAGCTCTGAGAGCTGTGCAGGACCTGGCTTACCATGTAACTATTGAAAAGCCTCTTAGTGTCCATAATATGCACAAGCATAACAACTCTGTAGGAATGACAGTGCAAAACAAGCATTCACTGCAATAATATTTAACAATCAGAAAAGTAGTTCTATGAACATAAAAAAAAAGGGGGGGGAAAGATAAAGCAAATACATAGTAAGGTGGTTTCAAGAAACATGGATGCAACTTAAATCCTCCTTATTCGGGCCTTGGAGTAAATCTGTACCATTAGTGGGAAAACACTCCAAAAGGCTTTCCTCCTTTCTTTCACCTAATTTGTTAAAGAATGTTTTGCCTGCTATTTTTCAGATAATATGATGGCTCTAGGACATTTCTACCTGTCTGATCATATTCCAACCTGTGCATCATTCACTACTGTTTAAGTATTGATCCCTGGAACATACAAATCAGAGATGATTCTTTCTCATGATGAATTGTATTGACTACGTATAGATGGAACTAAACCAAAGCCTTCCCAGGGATCCCTCTAGCATCACCTGGAAAGATCTGCATGTTGCTCAGAAATCCACAGGTTTCCCCAGAGCCCAGAAAAGCCTTCCCCAGAGGGAAGGCCACCATCCAGAGGGATCTGAACAGACTCAACAACAGGATGGTGAGAAATCTCATGAAGTTCAACAAGGGCAAGGACCTGGGAAGGACTAAATCCAGACACCAGTACAGTCTGGGGACTGATCTTCTGAAAAGCAGCCCTGCAGAGAGGGACCTTGGCGTCATGGTGACCATGAGGCAGCAGGGTGCCCTGGTGGCCAAGAAGGCCAATGGGATCCTGGGGTGCATTAAGAAGAGCATCTCC
>JAVCKT010098772.1:0-10455 GCA_032273925.1 Rhynchotus rufescens | reverse complement strand
TTTTAAAATTAGTTATATTTTACTTTTTCACTCAATCAGTCTATTTTCACATTATTTCAGTGACATTTTCCAGTGACTCTTCCCTTGGTATTACATCATGTCTAAGAAGCATCTAAATAGAATTTAGAAAAAGATGAATGAATATTGTGTGATGCAGCTAATCAAAAACAGTTCTACTTTTTAATTAAAATTCATTAAAATTAAAACTTATCCTGTGAAAATAAAGCTGTGCTCAAATGTTAATGTATGTACAATTGTTGTAGAAGAAATAGTAGCAACACTTAGCAAATGAATAATAATAAAAAAAGTACTCCTCTACATGTTCTTAGTGTCTTCAGAATTACTTTTAGCATGTGGTCTTTTCATATTATTGTTCTCTACTGATGATCTGGGGCATGTTTGGCTTTGGCCTGTAGCCTGAGAGGCAATCTGACAGGGTATAACTTCTTAGGGGACAACAGTCACAACACTGAAGTCAGATGCTGGCCAAAAGGAGATATGAAAAAGATAACATATTATGCTTTTGAAAGGCTGGCTGTATTTTGTTTTGTGCCTGTGGTATAAAGCCTTTGCCCAGCCCTTTTAGAATTTACCAGCCATTAGGCAATTCTGCAATAAATAAACAATTCCATGGTGAATTAGGCAATCACATCCCTTTTGTGGAAAACTCTGGGTCTTTAGAGGTGCACATCTGCAGCGTTGCATAATATGGATGCTTCATTTTAACATCGAAACACTTCTCACCTCCGCAGCCTCAACTTCACTAAAGATTAAGTAATAAAATGTAAATATCTGCCAATGCTAAAGAAATTCTATTGCTCTTTTAGTAAGCCAAAGCCATCCACAAAATGACATACTATTGGAAAAGAAAAGGAAAGCAAGGAGGAAAAACAGGGAATTAAGTCTTCACCTTTCTGTTTTGCTAACTGAAAGTACAGTGTGTCCTGCAAATCCTGCACATTAGGTACAGAGGTTTTTGTTTTGACAAGCAGCAGTGTCATATCACTTTGCATTACAAAACATATGGTGACAAATAGATCATGAGAACAGAATTTAGAGCACAGGCATTACTGAACTCAAACATGATGAGGTGAATCATCTACTCACCCCTACTTCCAAGCTTTTAGCATAGGATTCAGGTTTGAGTGCTTATTTCCTACAGATTTATAATCCCTTTCAAGATTATACCTTCAGGGAGAGACATTATTTCCCCAAGGCTATATTCGTATTCTGCTAAAAAACAAGAACCCTTGTCAAGTCAACAGAAATCACTCAAGAGAGCTTCTGGTCTGACAGCGAATAGAATATTTTGAATAAACATTCCAGGGAAAAGTCCTCAGCAGTTTAACCCTTGCACAAAGGACTTCTCAAAGTGCTCCATTATCCTACCTTTGCAGTCAGTAATTACAATTAACAGAATTAGGCAAAAACACTTCATACTTCTTAGTATCTTAGAGCTCTAAAAATTTGAAATTAGAACTTTCATTTGAGTTAGGCTTGACAACAAAAGAAGTCAAAACCAGATTGTAAGAACTACAATTCTTGCCTAGGTTAGCACAGATGATCATGGGCTATTTGTGGAATTTCTCCAGGGATCACTGGTAGGGAAAGTTGCCAGCAGAGAAACTGGAGGATTGAAGGAAGAGTTATTTGAAATAAGAAGCCAAGATGGAGATGAAGACTTCGTGTGTGCTATAACTAAATATAAGCTAGTTGTTTTCTTTCATAGAATGTTTTAGATAAGTAGATATGTAAAAATCAATCCTAGTACAATCAACTACACTAATTACATTAATAGTGAACTCTAACCAGAGACAGTTAAATACATAGTTAATTAAAGGAAAAAAATGTCTTGAGTTATCCCAGTTAACAGATTCACTCACATAGGAACAGAAATGGTTTAGAGATGAACAAAGTTGTGTGGAAGTGTGGATATGTTCACCCACAATTTATTGCAGTTTCACATAGGCACATGCTATTTCGAGTCCCTGACCACAGAAAAATCCAAGAGAGGAAAGACTGTGAAAGTGGTTGCTTTTCTCTTTGTACACACACACATAAAACAGGGGCTATAAAGACCGTTGAACAATTCCCAGATTAATAGGCTTTGCTCACAAGAAAAGAGGCCAGAGTAAGGCCTGTCCAGATTGCAAATTCCCATACAGAACTCAGCCCACTGAGTTGCCCTTTCCAGCAGAACTAACTTTTATATAATATAAATTTATTACTGCTTATCTCATCTTGCACTAATCTCCAGTTCGGTCTTGCCTGATACAGTGACAAAACAAATATCCTGCAATAAGAAAATATGTAGGTATAATGACAAGATAAAAAAAAAGACAAATCATATATAGTATCAAACCTATTTTGTTCCATAAATATAATGAATGTTATGCATAAATAAGTCATTAACATATACAAAACTAATACAAAAAACACCTTTGGCTACAGCATTGCAAATAATGTGTTCTTTTTACAACAGTATTGAACACTGCTGTGACTTTTTTTCAATATTTGATATTGATTGAAATGTATTCTTTCTACAAAGCACTATTATATAGGACTGCATAGTATATTACCAAGTTAAATATATTGTACTTGTTTTTCAGCTAAGTCTTAATGATCGCGTTGCGAAGGTAAAACAATACATTAATAATGACATACTTGAGCCCACGGCATCATATCATGAGACTTGATGCCTTATCAACTTCCCTGAAGTTTCAGAGAGATTACTAAAAATAATTGTTAATATTAACAACATTTATATATGATTAGTTCTTTTCTGCAAAGTAATAATGAAAAAAGCCCTTTGCCATCTTTAGCCGAAGAAAGTCCTTTCTTGCAGAATAAATTTAATATTTTAAAAGAGTCATTTAATTTCTCTTGATCTCACCACATACCTGTCTTTTGGAATGAGCTCTCAATAAGAAACCTGGGTGAGCTATGCAGATAAAGCAGTGATGAATAGACAGCATCCTATTTGTCTAATTACTATCCTGCTCCATACAGCTATTTGAGTTGTTTTGTTTCATATCTAGAAATCTTGAAAATGCACAGAGCACTCTATATTAACACTATACCAACCAAATTTATCACAGAAGTAAATGCCATCTACAACTGTCTTCAATATTTTGAATATTAACTCAATTCAAACAATTCAACTAGTAATGCAAAGAAGTAGTAATTTTGATAAGAGATGTTTCTGATAATAGTCTAAATGTTATTTGGGATGTTTTAAATCTTTGGTAGTTGCTTTTCATTCTTTTGTGCAATATATAAGTAAGATTAAACAGTAATGAACAGAAAATTATAAATTTTAATTATATTTTTTATAGGCTTGCTCAGTGGCAATTACTATGGAAGTAAAAGACAAAAATGGAATATATGTAATGTACAGTGAGACAGCATTCTACATTAGGAGTATAGACATCTGCGAATCCCTAAGAAATATCCAGAAAAGTGTAGTTATTACCATGAGGGACAGGAAATGCTGGAAGCATAAATCTGACTCAGTAGATGAAGCTGCTGCTCCATTGAGTCTGTGCCCAGCCTTTGGCCGTGCCAATTGTACAATAGTTCAGGAGCAAAACTCTCACAGTGCTTCTACAGTAAGCAATGCCATAGACTGAGGAAAGCCTTCCTCTCGATCCCTGTGGCAATCATCTTACTCCCTGAAGCGTGAGATTAGATTACCCTAATTCTGGCGTACCTATGCAGAGATACTATTCCTAGTCATGCAATTATTAGTTAAAAAACATTCAACTACAGCTGCTAACTCTGATCTTCCAGGCAAGAAGCTTTCCAGACAAGAAGCTCGGAAAAGTAGCTTTTTTACCCTTACTGGATTTATGCGCACTTTTGTAATCTTAGAGCAAATAGTAGCAGGGTGAAACAGAAGCCAGCCAGAAATGAAGAAGCCACTAAGATACATAATTCTTTATAGTACTAATTATCTTTGTTGTATATTTAAAGTAGTGTTTTTTCTTTCATTAGCATTGTTGATGAAGTTTACTTCAAACACTAACCACTCCTGGTGGATGGAGTCTCCATGCTGGAGACTCGGAGGAAGGAGCCAACATGAATCATGATAAGATTTTCCACAGTTCCGTTCTGTGCAGCTACACTGTCTCTCTGCTTTCTTAAATCTAAGCTTATACAGCCTCCTCAACTCAGTTTCACTCTATTCTCCTTTTTTTCCTTCTTGCTTCTTCTCTTTTGCCCTATCAAAGTCCCATACTTCTCCATAAAGCTAACTTTTCCCTCGACTTGATTCTTAAGGCACTGATCTAAATATATTCCACCCCAAAATGTAGTGAAAAACTAATTAATTAGAAAAAGTGACACCCTATCCACTTACTATGTATTTCATATCCCTTTTTCACTATATTCAGCAGCAGGGACTATTTTATACAACACAACAGGGTTGTGTTCTCAACTGTTCTTGAAGTGCTACCCAGTACAAATAAACACATTAGCAATTTTCTGTATTTATTTTTGGCAGGCAACTTGAGAGACAAATTATCTACCTTCAAACACACATATAAATAAGCCATGCAAATGTTTTCCTCCTCCTTGTCAGTGTATTTCAATGACTTCTGAGCGATGCAAACAAGCTTTTAGAGGAAAGGAGCCCTGGAAAGTGCTATTTACTCTCCTCTCGGACAAACTTTCATTTTACAATGTGAGGCAAGTATAGATAACCTTCTAACAAATACTTAAGATAACATGTGGAGAAGACATTCATGCATAATAAAGCACTCTAGGGGTGAGGCCTTAAAATTAGCCAATGGATCTTCCGAAAAATCTGTATTTTTAAATTCTTAAAAATACTGTGGCTAACATAAGGATTTTTTCAAATGTTTTTTCCCAAACTATGACTTTCAAATATTTAGAATCACTCATTTGCCCCTCCCAAAGCATGCCAGATTAGCTGGTAATAAGTGCACTAAGGTCCTGTACCTTGCTCTGGGGGTTCATAGTGCAGGAGAAGGTTAAGACCTTAAAGCATAAAGTCGAGGTAAGAATGAAAATTCTATGTTTCTAATTAGTCATTAGTTTCTTATTAGTATTTTTAGAGGAGCCACTCCATTGTAATGAATTTACATTAACAAAATCATAGATACCTCAAGAGTAGTAAGATTTATCCTACCGCATTATTCACTATTTTTCTCACTACTAAAACAAAAACTTACTTCTTTAAGGTAGTGGAGCAGGGTCATATTTGCCCATATATCTCCATACAGGCGTACTGTTAACTATTCCTAGGCCTACCTACTCTAAGCCTACCTGCCCTAACCTAAGCCTACATATCCAAGCCCTTACCTTCACCCTTCACTTTTCTCTGCCTCAACCACTACCGTCCACCTTCCCCTCTTCTCTATGCTACCCTCTTCCTTCCTCCACCCTCCTCTTTATTCTACAGTACTCTAGTCCCCACCTCCACCCTCCTCTCTACTCTACATTGCCCTGCCCTAACCTCCCCTGCACCCTCTCCTCTACCCTCCCCTCTACTCTGCTCAGCCCTCAGTCCTACCAGCCTACCCTAGTCGCTCCTCTGTCTCCCCTTCACAGGCCCTCCAGCCCCAGCCCAGCCCTTCCCTCTAGCCTTGTCATTATGACCACCCCACCATGTAATTTCTATTACGATTACTCCACCATGTTACTCTCTGATTACCACACACACCTCCACATTACACCCATTATGTGTATTATACTATTATAATATGATTATATAATATTATTATAACATTAGTATATTATTTATGTGCCCTTGTGGCCAAGAAGGGATCCTGGCCTGCATTAGGAGAAGTGTTGGCAGCAGGTTGAGGGAGGTGATACTGCCCTTCTACTTAGCTCGGGTGAGAGCACATTTGGAACACTGTGTGTATTTCTGGGCTCCCCAGGACAAGAGGGATGTGGAACTTCTAAAGCGGGTCCAGCGGAGAGTGAAAAAGATGATGAAGGATCTGGAGCATCCATCTTATGAGGAAAGACTAAGCGAGTGGGACCTGTTTAGCCTGGAGAAGAGAAGGTTGAGAGGAGATCTTATCAATATCTATAAACCTGAGGGGAAGATGTAAAGAGGATGGGGCCAAACTCTTCTTGGTGGTGGTCAGTGACAGGACAAGGAGTAATGGATATAAATTAAAATACAGGAGGTTCCACCTCCCTATGAGGAAGAACTTCTTTCCTGTGAGGGTGACAGAGCCCTGGAACAGGCTGCCCAGAAGGGTTGTGGAGACTCCTTCTCTGGAGATCTTCCAAATCTGTCTGGATGCCGCCCTGTGTCATGTGCCCTAGGTGGCCCTGCTGGAGTAGGAGATGGGAGTAGATGATCTCTAGAGGTCTCTTTCTACCATTCTGTGATTCTGTGATTCCTTCAGTACCTTGCTTGATTGGCTACAATTTCTGCTCAGGCCTGTTCATCACTGCTGCACAGTGGCAACATAAAAACAACAGAAAAATGCTGCTTTGTTGTCACATTAATCTCTTTTAATCAGAGAAGTGTGAATTTTAAAATTAAGCAATTCTTCTATCATTTTGGTTAGTTCAAATTTCCTTCTTTCCTTTGTATTATATTTTTTGCACATTTGAACTTTCTAAGTACTATAAGTCCTAAGGATTATTATTATAGAGAACAAATAAATACTTTATAGGAACTACAGAAACAACTTTTTCATCTGACTTTTTACTGGAATTATTGATTTCTTTAATTCTCATTCTTTTGCAAGCTATATTGTTTGTAATACTATATGCTTCCTTGCGACTGAAATTTCTTTGAGATAGAACAATTATGTGGGCTTAGAGAAAGTGGAAATAAATATCAGCACTGTAAAGTTACTGAAATGTCAGGAGAAACCCTCTGTGCTGAAGTTCTGGGTTTATCTTTTTGTTCAGCTGACAGTTGCCAAGGTGATACAACAAATACACTTCCTAAATATACATATTGATATTTTATATCATTCATGACAGCTCTGATGTAGACTGTGATCTTACTACCACTGAAATGCTACATAACCAACTGTAAGCATGTGTAACATGACAGATCAAATTCAAACCTCCACCTTACAAAAAGCCCATTCTGTAAATCAAGTATTACATAGTCTCTGCTTTGAAAGAACTTGCAGGCTATTAAATCTCCCTTGATTTAAGCAACGTCCCTCTATTATTACTTACACTTTTCTGATTATATTCTTATTAGCTCCATAGCTAGAATAGGAGTTTCAGACTGAAAATTCTCCTGCAGTTCAACTAGAAGAGCTGACCATAAAGTTTAGACTTTGGCCATATCACTCCATTCATACTTTAAAACATTTCTGCAGTTTATTAACCTTACTAAGAAATCATACAGTGAATAAAAGTGACTATAATATTTACTGCTTCCATTTTCACGGAAATATTCTTACATTCCCAATTTTATCCATATCTTGAGTCTTAATGAACACTAGCAGAAATGCACAAAAAGGAAACAGAAGAAAGTATAAGCAGATAGAGATGCTTCAGATTAAGGATGTTTTTTTCCTTTCTACATTTATTCTTTCTCCTACTCTGGTAATCAACAAATACTGATAATACCCTGCTGAGCTGCTGTTAGAATGAAAAACTAACTCTTTCAAAATTCTACCAGAAATCAGGTATTCATGAGAAAAAATCAGGCACTACCATCCAAAAAGATTCTTATTTTTACATTCTAATATAATTCTAATTTTTACATTCTCCTTTTTACTTTGGTAGGATCAGCCTCTCCAACAAAACTTTATCTTGTCCACTCTTTCCAAAGGGAAGACATAAATGAAGCATTTACTACTAAAAAATCTTGTTAATATTCAAGAGGCTGCTTTATGAAAAATCTATTTTTTCCTGCCTAAATCAGTTTTCACAATCATGAAGTCACTAAAATATGGTATTATTCACATTTTATTAATCCATCTGAAATTTATTCATTCTCTACATTTTTTTTTAATGTTAACATGCACCTACAATTGGAAAACTGTCACTAAATAAATATACCGTATAGACAACATGACATATTTGGTGAATGCATACGCACATATATATATATATATATATATACACATATATATATATACACACACACACACAGAAAAAAGTTGGATGCAAAAAACTAAAACTACAAAAAAGCTGAGTTTAATGGTTTGTATGTCTTTAAGTCATCTAATTCTAGAAAAAAAAGAACAAGAATACGTTTTTATTCTCATCTTTTGTATTACAAAGCATTATATTAAACAATGAATCACGGAATTACAGTAATGACTTTAATTTTTTTGAAGAATAAAGTTATGAATTTAGAGAAGTATTTTTCTCTCAAGAGTTCTGCAAATCAAAATCCAAATATTTTCCTTCTTCGTTATTTGACAGGACTTCAATGGTGTGTTACTGGGGCATTGACTTGGATTAATCCCCAAGGGAGAGAATACAAATCTGAACTGCTAGAGCAGAAAAATAAGTATGAAAAGCTCTTTCCTACACTATTTTCTGTCCTATTTCTGCTATAAGAAGAAAATATTGCCATAATGCTCTTCTATGATATTTTGCACTTTTTCACCTACTTCCATGTTTGTAAATTAGCTAAAAAATATTACACATTTATGTCAGAATAAAAATTTAAAAAGACTCAAAGCTGGCACAAACAACTCTAAGTAAGTTTAAAAAAAAAGGAAAAAAACAACATCAACAACAAAATAAAAAAAGAAAAGAAGAAAAACCAAAGTAAGACAGGAATGCATATCTGAATGGGACAATCTACATGTAAAACTGGTCTCTGTACTTTCATATTCTTGACTGAATACTTCATATCAGAGAAAGGAGGATTAACCATAACTCCTTCTCTGTTTGTTCTATTGTTTAATTAGCCAGCATCAATTACAAAAATAAACGAATTGGGAGTTTTGATTTCACTTTGAAGAAAGACACCAACATGTAGCATATTCTCACAAGATAAAGGTTTTATGTATCATGAATGGAAAAAGGTACACTATGAAGTTTACTGGAGGGGGCTATAGAGGCCTTTGCTTGCAACTCAGAAAATATAAATGCCCTCTTAGTTGACAGTTAAAGCTTCTATTTTGGGAAATATTTATAATACTTTGATAATATATCTAAATATATGTACATTTTAATTATCCCATTTCCATTATTTTCACTGAAGTCAGATGGCATATCAATATGAGAAACATTTTTTCTCCTACTAAATAGCTAACAGAAAGCATATAAGAAACATATAAGAAACAACTTCTTTTATCTCAGGAACAACAGCTAAACAGTATTACCAAAGAATCAAAAAATCCACTTAGTAAGAGGCAGTAAGACAGAAACAACAAGACAGAAACAATAGCAACAGATTGGTTAAAGCATATTTTCTACAAAGGACTGTATTTAGAATTTCTGTGCAGTATTTCTTCATCTTGATTTCCAATGGAGATTTATTTCTTTCTGTTGCTTTGACTTCTAATTTTCAAAATAGACTCAAAGTTGGAAACTTTACTCTTACTAAAGTGAAAGTATATTGCCAATGTTTCCAAAACATTAATATGAAAAAACTACAAACAAATTACAGTACTGTTATTTTCAAATCACAACCTTCTAATTTGCATTAGATTACCGAATGTTATTAGTTCCCAATTTGACAAAGACTGAAGTTTAGAACAATTTAATGGATACATAAAATGTACAGTGTCACTTGTCTTTGTCACCTAATGGGTCAATGAGTTTTCTCTTTGTGAGGAGTAAACAGAACCAGAAAATATTTGCTTCTTTATCTCACAGGGTATAGAGTGACAGACTGAGACACTCTTCCTAAGGTTTCACTCTTTAAGTGAAACATAAAAACACAACAACATTCACAGAACAAAATGCAGAAGCAATTAATAAGCTGCCAATAACTAAGAAGCTTAACTAAAGAGTATGTAACTCATCAAGTCTAAAAGTCTGGAAACTAAAAGGCAATGAAAAATATGCAGTTTTTCAAAACATTAAACATTCAGATTATATTTTCCTTGTACATATTTTATGTCTACAAGATTGATCATAACTGTAAATAACATATGTCGTCAAATAAAACAGGCCATATAAACAGAGCAATTTAGATTTCCACTGATGTCATGGAAATACCTTGGTAGATCTGAGAATGGTTTAAGGATCAGGTCCACATTTATTCTGAGGTTGGATCCAGCCACTTTTTCTTCATCTTTCAGATGACACTATTAGCTTAAGTTGTATCATTTCCAGAACAGTACATAAAGACAGCGAATACGAAATGGACTCAGAGAGATTCTCTCATTGACCAGAATTAGCAACCAGGAATTTCTGGAAATGGGCACATTCCAAAGGTTCAATTCTACATTCAATCTTTAGAACTAGGGAGGGAGGGAGGGAGGGAGGGAGGGAGGGAGGGAGGAAGGAAGGAAGGAAGGAAGGAAGGAAGGAAGGAAGGAA
>JAVCKT010098770.1:0-10456 GCA_032273925.1 Rhynchotus rufescens | reverse complement strand
CTGATAAATGTGTCACTCTTCAAAATTGCCCCAGGATCATAATCTATAGAGGGAGAAAAAAAAAAAGGAAAGAAAGAAAAGAAAAGAAAAAATATACTTCTGTGAATTCAGTATTTAAAGAAAGTTAGAGGGAATAGAGGGAAGGGTTGTTTTTTTTTTTATCAAGCAGAATAAAAATATTATAATGTTATTTAAGGAACTTTGTGTATCACAGTTACAAAGCAAAACAAAACATATTGCAAGGAAAATGAAAGTTTCAAGGGAGCAAGTAAATTGTCTATTTGCTGAAGTCTCATAACAGGTAGACTCCTTTTCAGATATTTTTTTCCCTCAAGACTGTCAAACTTTTATAAAAAATAAGTTTAAAAGCTTCCTATACTTTTTAAAGAGTTCGTGATATTGCTCTTATAAAGCCTAATATGTCTCAACTGTATCTCTTCTTTTGATACTGCAACAATAGGAAACAGTAGGCTTTCAATTTCTGTCATTAATTCCTTTGATCTTATAAATAATGATTTGTTAAGTAAATAGCTAGGGAGCACAGTTTAAAGCAACTTTCTTACCAATGTAGTACAGCACATTCTTTTCAATTCCCCTTGGCCCTGTAGGGGAAAGCAATGGGAGCTTGTCCCATATTTTCATCTTAGTGACTTTGCCAGCCACATCATACATGGTGACTTGCCAACAGCAGCATAAGAAAAATACTTTGAAATATTAAAAATATTTTTAAATATGTTTTAAAGCCTCCAGCATAGAGAAAAGTCATAACATGACTTAAAGTCTAATAGGGAACAAAGGAGAACTATTTTATTGGAATTGATATCACAATTTACATTGAATTCAGGTGAACATTTTGAGGATTCAGTCTGATTTGGTTGTGAATTTTTAAATAAATACTTTGACTTATTATCATTTGAACAAGGAAAAGATGGGGAAAAAAAGAAATTGAAATAAAGCAGATTTGTGTAAAATTTATTCCAAGGACAAAAAAAAAAAATCAGAAGTAGATACTAAACCAATAAATGTATTTAGGTTTCTTTCAGCAGGAAGGCGAACTTAAGAGATATTCCCAAAGCAGCCATCATACCCGATCCCGCCCTTTCTGTTCAAACAAAGTTTCCACAGACATCAGAGATAACTTCCCCAGAAATCGTCAAGTCTTTGGTCGTTAACAGACATGCTAAAAACACAACATCCTGTACACACTGTTTCAGATTAGTTTTATAGCTCCTTAAAATTTGAGCCCTACTGTGTCTTGGTAAATGCTTATTCCATTTTATCACTATTACACAGTCATACAAGGTCCTTACATTTCAGCTTATACGCAAGTTTTGCACTTTGCTGATGTGAAGGGAAGGCAGGAAAATGAAGCACCGCTCTTGCTATAGCTCAGGTGATTTATCACTGCAAGCTTTCTGAAACCTGCGCGCCTGCCTCGCTGCCTCCCCCTCGCAAAGAGACCTGGGGCAGGTCTGACCCAGCTACCTGGCTGTGGGGAAGCACTTGCAGGCTATTTGGTGAATATCCCAGTGCATAAACTTAAATGCCTATTACCACAGAACAAAACCAAGAAAAGGTAGCAATGGTTATGGACTTACAGGTCTGATTATCATCACAGCTTTTCCTCTTTCTTCTGAGGTCTGTCAGAAACTTACCAATACTGATAAACAATTACTGATCCTTACTGATCAGTTATCCTTACTGATAAACAATTTTACGTATCTACATATATTGAATCAATAAAATCAAATTGCCTGCTCTAAAATAATCAAATTGCTTAGATATTCAAATATTTTCCAACTATTGACCTTGTTGCAAACAAAGGAAACAACTGGATGCAAACCAGGCCCAAACCTCTCTGATTTTAGTGATGAAAATCGATTTTATTAAGGTGTATTCTTTCAAGGATGCTTCAGATAAGACTGCAAGCTGCCTCATGAATCTGTCAAATTATCTGAACCAATATAAATTCATCTTCCACCTGTGATGCTTTTCTAAACAATCTATTTAAAATTTGACATTCACTCACCACGAAAGACTAAGCTTAATTCCTTTTTTTAACCTTTACTATTTCAATCTGATATTGAATCTAGTAATTACCGCCTCATCATGTATACAACTTAACTAATTATTTCCCTAAGTGAAAATATGCACTCTTTTTGTCACTTTATATAGAAATTGCATTAATTTTATAATGCAGAAACTTCCCTTCCAACAAGGTACTCTTGGGAAGTCAAAACTTTGGAGATCACCTTATTTTCAACTAGACACTTACAAGACATATCAAAGAACTGTCCTTGAGCTATATGTGTAAAAGTGCTCATGTTTGTTATAGAGAGACTTATAAAGAGTAGGGGAAAAAAAAGATAAAGAAAGAATCCCATCCCTTTGACAAAATGCACACAGCAAGCAAATGAAGGCGTATTTAGCTATCCTGCTTACTAGTACAGTCCTTTCACGTGCTCTGAAGACCATGGTTGCAGAATTTTGATCTCAGCAAACCAAAGACCCCGTCCTTTTGGCATATATGGTCTACCGATGCTTATCCTTATGACTTATTGAGAATATTTAAATCATGACTAGCCTGCAGGCAAGCTACTATGCAGACTATATTAGCATTTTGGTACAAATAAGGTGGTGAATTTTAGAGCTTTGCGGAGTAGTTGTTATTATAGCTGCAAATCTCGCTACTTTACCTCATCTGGCTTGCAAGGATGACCTCTAGGGGTGAGAAGACTGCTCAGCCATCACATTTAATCAAAGCCATATTTATTCAAAAACAGTGGTAAACAGTAAAATTTGTCCTTATAATCGTTCTGAAATGCAGACACTTTAAATAAACCAAACAAAAAAGAAAATCATTTAATGAAATGACTGGGAGGTCTCTCCCCCATCAAGAGTAAAGGAATCACTTCCTATGTAACAAAGTGACAAAAAGCAGTATGTCCCTTGGCCTCTGATATTACAACTGCAGATCAGATGGGCTACCAAACAGGCATCACACTCTGTTGAATTTGAGTCTTTACAACAAAACCAGCAGGCACTGACTTTACTAAGTCATGTTCCTTAAGCAGTGAAATATCTTGTTAGATCACTTTATAAATCTGTTTTAAAAGATAATCTATCTTTAAATCTATCTTAAAATATCACTTTGTTTTAAAAGAACTTAAAGTAAGGGGAAAAAAGTAGGGGTTTATATGTGGGGACAGTCATGGACAGACTGTGGCAGTAGTCTTCAATCAGAATAGCTTATAAAAGTGTAATTAATAAGAACATCTGTGCTGGTCCCCAACAATAGGCAAGAATTTCTCTTTTGTTACATACGACTAGCTCATGATGAATTGAGTTAAGAGCTCTCTCTATGATATATGAGCTACTTCAGGCTTCCTATAAAGTTCAATCAGTCCTCTGTGGTGTATTGATCAAGTTAATGTGGTTACTGTGTTCCACATCTGCCCTTTTTTTTTCTGGCAGGAAATAATCCAGTATAGATTGTGAAGCTATGGCAGAAACACAGAAAGATCATTTTCTCTGCCATAAAACAACAGGTAAAAGTTTAATAGACAACGGTTACAACCATACTTCATCTTTGTTAGTTAGAATCCCCGTAATGGAATGTTAGAAATACAGAATACATAAATACAGCATCATTCATTCATAAATGGATTCACATATATGTAAACACGAAAAATTTGGCCAATTATGTAACAGCGAGCAGTGAAGCATCCCAGGTAGGAG
The DNA here is from genome assembly GCA_032273925.1 of Rhynchotus rufescens. Classification (NCBI taxonomy): domain Eukaryota; kingdom Metazoa; phylum Chordata; class Aves; order Tinamiformes; family Tinamidae; genus Rhynchotus; species Rhynchotus rufescens. The sequence continues at coordinate 6,718 of JAVCKT010098770.1, read as the reverse complement.
GCCACCAGGCATGGACAGCAACCTGTTTCCATACAGAAACTTGCTCCAGCTCCAAACAAATGCACTGTGAGAAGGAGCAAGGTAGAGGCAAGTGTCTTTTTCATGATTTGAGGAAAAAAAAAACCCTCTCATGATAGAAAATATTGGATAAATACTGTACATTTGTGTATCCACAAGATACACAAAGATATGTGTCTGGAAGATTGGAAAATGAAGCCAGACAAATTCAAAATAGAAATAATGCATAAAATCTAGAGATGAGTCAATTAATATGAAAATCTAGGATGAGTCAATTAATATGTACATACGGTTTTCCATTTCTTGATCATGTCCCTATAAATTAAGCACAAAGTGTTTCTGGTAAAAGTTTTGTCAGTCGAAAGTTAACTGCACTCAGTCCTCGATGGAAAGCTAGAGCCCTGTTTCTTAACAAAAACAATTTTGTACAGTAGAAATACCTGATCAAAAATATGATACTTTATATACATATTAAAAACTATGGTTTCTATAGAATAATTATTTTAAATAATGCATAACCATTTCACACATGTTTGGAACAAGAATGAAAATGTACATTTTAGGTCTGTTGAAAAGCTTGAGGAAACCCAAGGCAAAACCCTCACTTTGGACTGAGGGGTCCTCAGTGAAATGATCACTCAGGGACAATCTACATCTCCTGTATGATAACCAATATCCCACTTGTGGATTGAGCTACTTGGGTTTTTTTTCCCATTAATTCAAGCTTGTCCTCTCAGCATTGCAGATCTTTTGGACACTATTTGAGGTCCAATACAGTTTAAAATCTTTGATTTGTTTTTCTTTTTTTTTTTTGGGGGGGGGAGGGCCATGTTTCTCCATATCTACATTCACCTACAAAGAGAGATGTATTTGAATATGTCACAGAACTGGGAGAAAATTAAGCCGTCAGACTACACAACTGACAGTTTACAGATACCTTTACAGCATCTATTCAGATATTGAGCTACAGAATTAGTAATTAAATACGATTAAATCATACATTTCTAGGAATTCAGCTTTATACAGAGAATCGGTCTAAACCTTTCAGAAACATACTTGTATGAGTGACTGTTTGTCTGAAGCAAAATTGCAGATCAGAAACAAAACAAACCCAAAAAACTCTTCCAGCATCCTATTGTATCACTAATGAAAACAAAATTTAGAGTCACAATAAAAGCCTGTGTATCTGCAAAAAAAAAAAAAAAAAGAAAGAAAAAAAAGCTTATTTCTTTTCATTGCTAAAGGAAAACAATACCCTTTGAATGGAGAGTATTCTCTAACACAAAATAAAAACAAAATTTTACAACCATGTAAAATACAGCTGTGCTTAAACATTGCTCTTTTTTCCTCACACTTTAACTTACCAGATATTTTAACTTCACACTATCTCAAGCGCAATCAAGCCATGAAACACAAGGAAGAGTGATGATGGAACACTTCTTCATTCTTCTTTGCTAAGAATACTTAAACACACTCAAAACCATTTACTAATTGTGTAGTATCTCTCTTCCAGAAGCCACATATTGAAAGACTGTCTCCCTTTTTCATTCTTTTTTGCTTCTTGACAGCATCTAATGAGCTGGAACGATCAAAACAGGCAGCACACCATACTTTGGGAAATATATTGTTAGAGAGAACACTAACACCAGAATGAAATAAGTCATTCTTTGTGCAGTGACAAAGCTACTGAAGCCACATGAGATCCACAGGCCTGATTTAGGCTCCTATTGCTCCTGTAACAAAAGGAGTAGACCAAGGAAGGCATGGCAAGCTAGTAGTGTATTTTCCATCTTGCTTCTAAGAGAGAACAGAGCAATTCAGAACCCAAAATAGGTGGAAAGATTAGTGAGGCAAAAGAAACCTTGGAAAATACATAGTAATGTTCTAAGTGAAATGGAGACACGTAATAATTGATTTAATGTACTTTCTCCTTTTTTTGTCCCTCCATTACCAACCTGACATCTACCTCTCCTGTAACAAAGTGAGATTTCTGCCAAGGGGCTGAATGAGCAAAGAAAGATAGGCCATAAGAGGTGTTTTGGGACAGTTACCTTAGCAGGAGGCAGAAGGACAGGAGGCAATAAAAAGAAGAGAATGGCTTCTATGCCTAGAGGAAAACACAGAAACAAGGAAACGCCGACACTAAAAATCAAGAGAAAAGGCGCAATAAAATGTCAAAGGTAATGATTAATAGCTGGAAGATGAAGTACAGTTTTATAAGAATCCAGCAAATACGACTAGATATGATGTGGAAATACGATCAAACTAAGATGATAAAATATCCTTTTAATTAGACAGATTTCTTCTGATTAAGCTTTGGTTGTAGTGGAATGTAATCACACAGAATGTTCAAGGTCGGAAGGGACCTCCAGAGACCATCTAGTCCAACCTTCCTGCTCAAGCAGGCACACCCAGAGCACGTGGCACAGGGGTAATGAGCAACTGCAGCAGAGACTAACTTGCAGTTAAAAAAAAAAAAAAAAAAGTCAAGGACTTCAAAGAACTGGAGCCAGTTGCCACATCTGCAATGGATTTTTTTTTTCCTTTTTGTCTTTTTTTTTTTGTAAAATTATGAGGATATTTTTTTCTTTCACGCTGGTGATATTTTTCTAGCAATCACCAGTGTAGAGTAATTGCTGGATAAAATGTATACTAAATGCTCTTTGGAAGGATTCTCTCAAAATTGTGATATTATATCTGTTAACTGAGTCACACTGTCTGTTAGTCACAAAGAAAATAAGATATTAAAGTAACATAAGAAATGCAGATTTGAGCCTTTCAGTGGACAGAGAATCTATATCAGATTCAAGCTGGAGTTGAATCCTGATAAAATATTAATAATATAAGCTAATATCAAAGAAATGTATTAGTACTAAATATATGTGGGTGGAGCTTCTAAGTCTTAAAATGTATGTTAAGTCAAAAGGACAATACTGGAATGTATGAGATTTAACTTATATATTTATAAAGAGCCTTTGTACACAGGGTTCTACTACAAACTAGAATTAATATGAAAAGGTGCAGTTATTAAATTCACATAAGTGACTTAAAATTAACTTTAATAGTTCACAAAGCATTTGAAGCAGGCAACTTCTAATAGGTGCTATTAAAAATACATTAAACACAAAACAATTATATTGAAAATGGAGCTGTATTATCAGATTTCTGTAAATATAGTATGTGCATCTACCCACAATATTCAGTTTGATTTTTCTCTGCAGTTGATAGAAGTCTTTGGGGAAAAGTACAGCAAAGTAAAACAGAAAGAAACGAGGAAATTTTTCAAGGAAACAACAGGAAAGAAAAGAGTGGCTGACCAGGTGGCCGAGAGGATGGCAAATTTCCATTTTCTCAGAAAGAGAAGACAAGAGGAAGAAGAGGTACTGTGACTAATACAGAGGACAACTAAAAGAGAGATTTGCAGAGGGCCACATAATTGAAATCAGTTCTTTTCCTTACAGCCAAAATAGAACTCGAATCAGAGTGAAGAAAACTATTAAAAGCTGAAGAAAACTATTAAAAAGATGATTCAAACATAGGTAGGGAGAGTTACAGGCTTATATTGCATTTATTCACTGTTCATACAATCTCCATCAGAAACTGATTTAAAGTAATTTTGACTGTAATTATTTGGTCATGATGTTTCTCCCCACTATTTCCCCCAACTTGAGGAAATGTATATATTACTACTGCCTTCCTCTAAATGAGACTGAAGAGTTTCTCAGATTGTAAACTGATAATTTGAAATTCTGAAAAATACTTAAGCAGTAGAAGGGAAAAAAAAGACATAAAAATCTTCATTTAGGATAAGATATTGCAATCATTCCTAAGACATTCAAATTGTCTTTGGAAGAGCATATTCGCTTACATTAACTTGCAGTTTCTGTCACTATTGCACTTAGTAGCAAGAGACTATTAAGGAATAGGAAGATAACAATATCCAAGCTGTATTCAGAAAACATTTCTCAAGTTCCTGGAAAAAAGAAATACCAGTGGTTTTGTCTGAATATAATGTTCACAACATTTTAAACTTTTCAATGCCCTTATCCTGTCCTTAGAAACCATGGCTGGAACAAGAAGTTCTTCCAGTTCTTCTATGCGTTTCTACATGAAAATAAATAAATAAGCACCCGCAGAAATCTATTGCTTTTGCTTTGTAAAAAAAGCTCTACAAATTCCGTAAAATTCCAGGAGCTATAAAACCATTGCTTGCTTCTAGAGGAGCATTTGGGCAAAAGTCTAATGTAATATTTAGACTAAGTCTAACGTAATAATAATAAAAAAAGAATCAGGCTTTTTATTCTTTTTTTGCACTTCAATAAATATTTCAGCAAAAATAATCTTAATCTCAATTTTCAGAGTATTGATTTTTTTTTAGCCAATCATTAAAACAAATAAAATTCACTTTTACAATTTAAGATGGGTAATTCAGCTTTTTTGTCTCTTTTCTTTTTTACATACCTTCTGATTTCTGTTTTAGTCTTTCTGTACCTCCTATAGAGTTAAATCTGAACATAAGTATACCTTTACAGCTATACTATGGGAGTTGTAGTCCAACTGAAAAATGATTTCCAACACACAGTTGTCCTTTATGTGTTTTCAGATAGTCATGAAACATCTAAAATCTTTATATGTCAGTTAAGCACACTGATAGACTTTGGCTGATTTACCCTAATATTAACTACAACATTCAAAAATGTAATATCTAAAAACCTAGAGCAAAATCCTGTGATTAGCTTAGTATATTCAATATAAACTAAATGCCCATCCAAAGAGGGAACTCTGATTTACTGAGTTGAAAAGAAAACAGTGAACACTAATATTTTGGCTGTTGGATATCTCTGGGAAGCCAGTTAAAGGGAAAAAAAGAACAGGAGGGTTTTTTTTTCTTTAAGTCTCATGAGTATTTATAAACCTGGCAGGAACACATAATTTTAAAATTTAATATTTTTAGGTGAAAGAACAGGAGGAGGGTTATTTTTTTCTACTTTCTGAGAAAACATTTTCTTTACATAAACTCCCCAGCTGACTGGATTTTGTATTAACCTTCAGGACACCAGAAGAGAATTGGTTTTGTAATTAGCTGTGGTTTGTAAAGTCAAACAATCAAAAGGTAAAATGTTCCTGTCAAGCTGAACTTCCAGTGAAAGTAAACATACATTTGTAAAAATATATCAGTTGCTGTGGCAACTATTTCTCTCTATCCCTTAAAACCCACAAACAATGAAAAATAGAAACAAACAAAAGAAATTGTTTTAATACTGCAAAAAGTGACTCCTTAATATGCCATTGCAGAGGAAGTCATTCAAGCAAACATATTCCTTTAAGTGGCGTTTAACAATTCATAAGAGAATAAAGGAAAAAAAAGAGCAGAATGATTATTTGGGCTAAGCTGAAAGTCCCAAGTATTATCTCACATTTACCCAGCTCCCGAATTTTTCATGAACTCTCATAAGACTTTGTTTTCAGCTTTTTCTTATATAAACTTCCAAAATATCTTTTGTTCTACCACCTCACGAATCTTCTGCTGTTGCATCTCAAAGCTGAGCTAAAGTCTAGTCCCCTCCCCAAGTGAGATGCCTTCTCTGCAGAAGGTAGTCAAATAAAAGTGACAAACAAAGAAAATAAAGATAGCAGAGTTAATTCCTACATGCATTTCTTGTTAGGCTGATATACAACTGTTGTTTAATAGCATGAATGTGTTGAGTATGATGCAGCATTCATACTGATACTGAAAATTCTACCCAAATTGTCAGAAGTTTAGGTATTACTCAGATCATCCTATTCTGACTTCAATACATTTCTACAGAAATTAACACCACCATTATAGCTATTGAACCATGTCACATAGAACAAATTTACCCTAGCATCTTGTTTTACAGTAGTCATCGTGGTCTGTAATTTTTCAGGCTTTGCATTTAACTACAGAACTGGACACATCAACACACGTTCTTAATCTAAAGGAAATGATAACAGTTTTAAAAGGAGCAAAACCTCCTTTTACACAGATGTGGGTAAAGTCCAAGGAAGAAGCCCAGCACTTTCATCACCCTGATATATTCTACAAGGCTTTCATACTCCGTATCAGACTTGCTATATAAACAGCGCTACTTGCATTTCTTCCCTGGGTCAAAACTTTCTGCTCTTCAAGACAATTCCTTTTAAAGAGGCAGCCAAATCTAATCCAGAGTACAATTACTGCAATCAAGAATTTAGTGACTCTGATGTTTAGAGAATTGAGATGCACTTTGGTAATAATAATTTTCATAATTAGTATAATGATTTTGCATTATATGGCACTGCTCATTGGAGTTTCTAAAAGGAGTTTATAAACTTATAAGCTTTGCAAAAGGTTTGTGTTTCTATTGGAGGAAACTTGATTTTAAATTCTCTTCTGCTGGCAGTACACAAACGCATTGATACCGATAGTCAATATAATTACTTTCTCTTTTATTAAGCTTGCAAATCACATATAGCACAAAAAGCAAAAGTGTAGCATTTCTAATTGGTTATTTATCAATCTGAAAACTTGAATGGGCACACATTATTAAATTTAAATGAACAGTAAGCTCTTATGCAAAGGTTAATTTTCTCTTCTGCCTTTCATTTGATTCCACCTTTTGCAGCTCATTCCACCTTTTGCAGCTCATCCTCGTAGGTGACGGCTCTGGAGCGGAGGCTCGCGCCGTGAGACCTACTC
>JAVCKT010098769.1:0-10457 GCA_032273925.1 Rhynchotus rufescens | reverse complement strand
TATCCTGTTCTATTTTTCCTCAATTTAAGTACATTGAGTGACCTCTAATCATAAGAAACTTGTAAATGCAGCTTCTGGAGTCTCTGACCAGGTCTTTGGGTAGAATATATCACAGCCAACTGTAATGGATGCCTTGAGGCAAGACAGATTTGCGCTGTTTGGAGTAGTTCATAAAACAGTAATAACAGCTTCCTTCACATAGTATAAATTATTTATTTGTCTTCTGTGGTCACCTTCTGCAGATATACTAGCAAGCAAATTAATCTGTGGACTATTCATAGAAACACATTTAAGTGAATATCGAAAAATCTTCTATTTGTGTGTGGCCTATACCAGAAATCTGAATATAAGAATTATACTCTGTTCTGTAAAAATAGGCTATTTTATTCACTTAATATAACATCTTGACTAATGAATTACAATGGTGCAAGAATGTCATTATCATCAACTAAAAAAAGTGTCATTCTTTAGAAGTCAATTTGTCAAAAACATGAGGTAATTGTAGAAATGAGTAGGGGAGATGCCATGTTAACATAGTCTTGGCCTTTTTTTCCTCATTTTTTTTTTTATGCTAAGGCAGGAGAGGTGAGTTATGTAATGTATTCCTGTGCAATTTAAGAAAGGACCATAATAGTGCTATACTTCTCCATAGACTATTGGTTGACAATTTCCTTACTCTGAATGCTGAAGGTCAGTGGAATATAGTACTTATTTGAGTACCATTAGAGGTATATCCGGGAAATTAGGACTGATAAATATGTAGGTCTGTGTGAATGTATGTATATATCAATTTATAAATATATAAAACTTTATCCTTATGAGGTAAAATGGGGGATACTGAGTATTTATCAGGACTGAAGTGGGAGGAAAGGGGAATATTTTTTCATGTATTGTCCTGGAAGTGAAAAACAGTTGTTAAACTGTGTCAAAACATGCAAGAAAAGTACTCGATTTGGAAGTTTATTCATAAAGGATATTTTCATCTTGGAAAAAAAATGGAGAAATATAAAGTAGGGATGTGTTCTAGGGGGTCAAAGAATGTCAAAGAATTCCATTGCCCAGCAAATGAAAATGAGTAATGACAGGTAGTGACTGTTGAGTGGATAAGATGCTAAGGAAGCCCAACAGTGTCAGGTGGCAATTGTTAAGTGGGCATGAAAAAATAAAGATGAACGATGAGAGAGGACGAATGTCGAGCAGGTAAGAAACAAATGAAGATAAACAATGTCACACGAACAAGTCTCCAGAGTAGCAAAGACAGATACTGAATTGCTTTCTTCTTTAGAAGGTTGAAACGTACCGAACTCCAGGGCAAAGCCCTGTATATTTGGGCTTGAATGTTCTGAATTCAAAATGACCATTCTGCCAGTTGGATGCTACCGAAAAATGCTTTCCAGCGTGTGTGTTGAGTTTTGTCTTTTTGTTTATATCTTTCTTTTTTTAAAGTACAAATGTGTACCATTGTTTGCTAGTAGTTGACCTGCTGTCTGGATTTTGTTACAGCTGAGAGATGCCCCTTGCAGTGAGCTCCTCATTTAAAGAACAGTGTCATGCTGTGTGTGTTAAGGAAGTAGAAAGGCTTATTAATGCTTCTTCATTATGTTCAGGCTTTCAACTGAGAATCTCTCTATTTTTTATGCTAACTGATTCTTCCTATGTTGCTGAATTTTATATTGAATTCACTTTGTGTTCTGTGACACATACACAGGGAAAACAACAACAAAAACCTTGTTTTCTTTAGTAACCTTAAGAAAGAATATTGGGTACAATAGTTTCATGCTGTATACTTGGGTCTAAATTCCAGCAAATTTAGAGGTTAAGTTTTGAGTCCTGATTTTTATCGAGGTATAAAGGAACCAAACTATTGAGGTCCAAAGAAAGAAACATCTGGGGAGATCAAACATATTTGCAGAAGAGCTTCAGTCAGAACATCTTGAACATCTCAGTCAGTGACTCTCAAGAGATAAATTGGACCTCCTTCATTTTGGAGCTCTTAAACTCCTGTATTGTTAAGATATTGCACATGTGTTCATGAGGTGTCCTTTCGGTAGCATCAGCTGTGGCAGTGATAATTAATAGCAGCGTTTGCCAGTAGTTGCCATGTAGTGCTATCAAAAATAGGAAAGTACTCGAGCCTTTCCTCATCCTCCCAACACTTCCTCTCCTTCTCTGTATTAAGTTAACCCACAGTAGTTTTAGAACCTGATTTGCCCTGCTTGATTTTCTCTTCCCTCTATAGTCATTTTACCCAGCTTCAAAGTGGCTACCAAATGACACCATTCTCCTTTAAAACACTTCAAAAATGAATGTCTGCTGCTTGCACCAGTTGGGCTGCTGGGTTGTCCTGGCACCCAGTGGCACGGAGTCCTCTGGGGTGCTCTGTGCTGGCAGAGCAGGGCAGGGTGCTGCTCTCTGACTCCTTCCTCAACTTTTGGTGGGTGAGTCACCTGTAAGTGAGAATTTTCCATCGGTCTCACTCCCGATGACTCAGTTTTATGAGGCAGTGTTGCTTTCTTCCACGTTCTCCAGTTAGGAGTTGCAGGAGCAATTGGCAGGGTGTGATTCATACAGGCTCCTTAGGCTGTTCCTGTCGAGACTTGTGTTTTTCTGTGTCAGCCTGTTAGTTGGCACTTGGTATCTGTTCTTGAGAAGAAGCAAAAGGAAAAGTATTTTGCCAAAAGAGTCACTTTCCAGTCTGAGGCCTGTTGTTCCTGCTGTAGGAACCACACTTCTTGCCTAAAGCCCCCATGGCTGGGTGGGATGGACCCATGAGCCTGTCTGCCAGACTGCAGGCCTGGTACTCTGCTTGTCTAGCTGGTGGTCTATTAAAGATACACTCTTTTCTGCCCTAAGTAGTGTTTTAACAACAGGTCACGCACACAAACGTGGTCATGGTCCTACAGTTCTGCACAGATCTTCAGTTTTCACTGCTGAATAGCACTTCCCATAGCAAAGAGCTAGAAGGATTTCTGTTGTTGGTGATCTTGTGGTGAAGGGAATACTGGGTCAAATGTAGCCCTTGAATAGAAAGTGCTACTCCAACAAGTACTCATTAGCAGTGAATTTCACCCTATTTGGAATATTGACATTTTATATTTTTAACCCTAAATGAGGATAAAAAGCTCACATTTAATAACTTTTGATAATTTTTAGAGGATTAAAACATTTCATTTTTATTATAACTGTATATAAGGGCAGATTTTAACACAAGGTAATGTGGAAAAAGGCAATTAATCTTTTCATTTTGAAAATGTGGAAAAGAGATGTTTTGCCATTTAGATACTTTCTCTTTATATCCTTAAAATGAATTTTCTTCTAAATTGTCAGTTCAGTTAGTCATTTTGGATAAAGAAAGATCATATTGAAGCTCTTTTTTGGCCAGTTCTTATACATTACAAAAAATATTTCTTTCTAAGGGTCATTGGTTCCCTGTAGTATGGTGGAAAACTCTTTTTATTAAGTAGTCTTTATGATGTACTAGTTTCCAGAAATTCTCTTAACTGGATCTGTTCCCGTTTTGGTCTACCTTTTGGAATAAGTACAGGGACAAAATTAAATTTTGGTTAAGTATCTGTCTATAATCAATATAACATAGATTAGCAAACTGTGACCTTGTTCTTTTTTGTCCAGACATTAGAAAAGAAGTCTAATTTCGCTCTATATTTGGTTTTCACTCTATGTTATATGGCATATAGCCCTATATAGAAATATAATAGCCAAAAGAGCTACCTACCTACCTTCTACTGGAAAAAACTGAGCAGCCCACTTCACAATTTGCATGAAAATATGCAAGTGCTTGAGTTGAATTCCAGTTATCATCAATGAATTATAAGTGAATTTTTGATATTGTTGTATATATTATATATATATATAGACTTAAGTTTTGCCAAATTCAGTGTTACTGGTCCTACTTTGCACAATTTCTGGTTATCTCACTACAGTCTTACAAAAGGTGTAGTCTTGAACAGCACAAATGGATTTTGTTACTTCACGTTTTGACCTCTTCCTTCTTTGAAAGCAGAGATTTTCATGTTGTAGATTTGAGTTTCCCTGTTACAGTAAGAGGTGATTTGAGGTGGCATCCAGCATGGACAGCATTTCCTTCTCTGTTCATGACTATAAGCAGCCAGATGGACTTCTGAAAACTTCCTTTGTGCATAGTGGTCTTCCTAGTTTTGCAAATTTGGAGACAGAAAAGTAACAGACGGTATTTTTTTTATATACTTTTTATATATTTTATATACTTTTTATATACTTACTCCTCTTTTATTTATTGCATGAACTTTGGTAAGTATTTTAAGGTCTAAATCCATGAAAGCTGTTTATAAACAGTGAGGTATGCTATTGAATCAACACATAAATGGGGAACTATATCCTAGTTGGTACAATTCCAGATTGTTCTGTATTGTAGTACTCCTTGTTTTACTGCTTTTTCTGCATATTTCTGTGCATCTTTTTCTGTACAATATTCTTACCCTCACTGACACCCTGCCTCCCTGGCACCTTCAAAAGAAGTGAGATTTTATAAATTATTAGTTCTGCAGGGCATTTTTAGAAGACAAGGTCATACAGAGATTTATTTACAAAACCACACGGCGCCGAAAAGTGCAGTGCAGCACCTTCTCTGTCGACGTGTCTGTGTGCTGATGGAGAAACCTTTATTTTCATCTGTATCTCCTGTTAACAATGACTGATATCTGCTTTCTGAAGGGATCTTGAAAAGCTGAGGATTGCACACAGGCAGGTCCTCCCATGGTGTAGGGCACTGTTTGAAACAACCATCTCCTAACACTTCAACCAGTTTTTCTAGGACACTTGTGTGGTGTAGAGGATGGTGTGATGGTAGAGGGATGGAGACTTAGTGTTCAAGCAGCAAAATAATAGCTGTAATCCTGAAGCAGTAGGTACAAATCTTGAAGTCTACTACACTTAACTGGTGCACTTAACACTTGATGTTAGACTTGAGCAGCATCTAGACCCTAGGCGTGTCAAGAGACATAGGGTGAACTCTTTCCTGGTAAGGGATTATTTTAAAATGTTTATTCTTGCACTTCTGAAGTGCTTTTACTGCATTGCAAGTACAGGGAGGAAAAAATGCAGGCAGTTTGGCTCTCTCTGCCCTGTTTCCATCCTTTATACCTTGTTTTCCTCTGGGCTCCAGTGGCAGAGCAGCGGGCATGGGCCTGTACAGCCCCCAGAGCACCTGGAGCCTCCGTGCTAGCACTGGAGGCTCCCATGTAGCACCAGGACCTCCATCCTCAAGTCAAGGGGTACGTTTGGGTGAATAAAAAGATAAAAATTGGCTTCTTATGCCCTCAGCCTTAAGCCTTAAAGCACCAAAAAGGAAAGTGACTGTGATGGTTCTGTCATGGTGATTGCCTACCTGGATGAAACTGGGACTAATGAGGTCTTGATATTGCACTCGTTACTCAGGCAAGACTTTAATTAACTGAGGTGTCAGGCCCTTAATGCCTTATCCTCAAGCACCTTCTTTCTTGTGTGATGCTTCCCTTCAGTTTCCAATTTTCAAATTGATTGCATTGAATGCAGGTTTCTTCATTTTGTTATAATAAAAATCTTCATTATTAAGATAAATGGAAATTGTCTATCTTTGTTCATTTTGGGATAATCCAGTGCATACTGTTGGCACTGTGAAATAAATAATATCTCACAAGCTTTTTTTTTTTTCTTTAACATGTGAGAAGACAACAAAACTGCAGTGAAGAAATAGCGTTTTTTTTTTTTTTTTTTTTTTTTCTTTCCTCCTCTCTTTCTCCTTCCTGTGTTGCAAAATGGTTATTAGTTCAAGCCGGTGTCTGCCAAGCCCCGTTGAAAAAAATTTTTGAAGTGGCATCTGCCACTTCTAACAGCTTGGGCAAATTGCTGTGGGAATTAAATTTCTTTTGACTCACCTCCGGTTTAAAAAGTATTTGTGTGTTCTTGTCTGTTAAGAATGAGTCTGCAAAAGATCTGTATGCAAGACTTTGTATGATAGACAAGAAGGGTTTACCTCAGGCGTACTCTTCTCAGACTATGAGCAAATCAATGCTCTGTCCTCACAATCATCCAAATCCCAGAATGTAGCTTTCTCATAAACTTGTAAATTGCAGGAAAGTGCTACAACATTTTTGCTATGCATTGGAAATAGTGTTTTGTTCTGCAGACCAATATGAAGCTGCCTAATAATGAGGCTAGCCTAAGATTTCTCTGTCTTTTCTTTTTTAACTCCTCCTGTCTTTTAACTCATTGGCAAGATGCCTTCAGACCTTACTGGCCTTTATATTACTTTGTGGTGTTCAATATAGTGGCTGGAATATATCATGCTGAGACTTCATTGAAATTTAATATTTTAAAAAAAAAAAAAAAAAAAAAAAAAAAAAAAAAAAACTATTTACTTGCATACTATTAATAGGGCAGAAATGAAAATCTTAGCTTTTTGTGATGATTTTCTGTTTTGAAAGCGATTTACTCAAATTGTTACTCTGCTAAATATAAATGTGCATGGCTGTAATTAGGATAGTGGAGCTGTGTCAGTTTATACATGATAAAAATCTGTCCCCTCTGTATCAAGAAATAGGACAGGAGTCCCTTCATGCATCATGAATGTTATCCTAACCTTTCTTTACTTTGGTCATATCAGTCCTCTTCAGCCTTATCTTGGCAAAATATCTTGCATCTGGCTGAACAGCGCTGATGAGTGCTACCTCTTGAGTTGCTATAAATACAGCGTAGTGATTTGTCTAGGGAGCAGGAGCGTAAGGGCTGCTAATAAACCTAGACAGCAGATTTCTGAACTACCCAGGCTAACATCTTGAAAGATTTCTTTTTATTTTTCTTCAGTGGATGATTTCTTCCCGCTCTACAAAAGAAATGAGAGAACTTATTATTATTATTATTATCTGGTGGCTGAAATGAAGAAAAAACATGTGCAGTGGATATTATCACTAGTCCAGATATGTCCTTGGGTATTTCCTGGTACCCTGGCATGGGCATTTCTGCAGGTAACGTTGCTGCTGCTGGGCAAATCCTTGCAAGGCCCTGAGGGCAGGTTCCCAGGTAGTCGCTGTCCTGAGGCCTCTTCCATCGTGGGTTGCTTCTGATTTCAAGTCTGTGTCTTTTAAACTACGTTGTAGCGTCTCTTATATTTAGCGTTAGATGGTGCTGGGAACTAAGGAAGATTAAATAGCCTAACTTCCTCTAGTATATTCTGTTATTAATGAGTTTCTTAACACCTATGCTTAGTACGCGCTTGTTTAGTTGCCATTAGAGATGTGACATCAGTTTCAGATTTAAGAACTCACTAATTATTTTGCCTGTGTCTCACAGGTTAACTGCCTGATTACAGATAGAAAATGCAGGTCCAGTTGATTCATCAAGCTAATTAATTTAATTCATCAAGATTAGTTGTGCCAAAATATTAGATGGCAAACTTAGGACTGTGCTGAAAATACTTACATAAATTTGAACACTTCAAAGAACACTGATTTTTCAAACATTAAAAGAATTATGCAAATACGAATAATAATATGCTGAAAAATTTCTTAGTTTTTCTTAACTTGTTAAAATAAGTCTATAAGTCCCTGGACAAGTAGTTGGTATTTTACTTTACTAGTTACACCAGAAACAAAGGTGATGGGAGGGATTGTTGGGCAATATTGCTCAGAACAGAAGTTGATGTAACTTTCTTGCTCAAAAGCCTAATTAGAAAAAGCTTTCACATTTGTCAACCTACTAATTCTTTCCAAAATGGACATGTATTTCTTTTCCCCTACAAAAGTACTTAAAAATAATAATAAGGAAGCATATTTAGTTTTCAGATACTGTCATAAACATTTGAGACTTTAATCCTAATTCAGGAGAGAACAGTGGAAGAGGTTGGGCTTGCAGCCCTGGTGAGATATTACTGATAAGATAATGTTATATAATATAATATAAGACCAGCTTTTGGCCCCCAAAAGAGAGCTGGCTTGACTAAGTATCTAAACAGGTCTTTCTTTATGTGTAGACTAGACCATATAGACCAGGCAAATTATCTGTCCCAATGGAACTCAGTGTTGTTTCAGTTTAAGCCTTGAAAAGCTTGTTATCAACACGCAAAGGTGCTGAAAGTGGGTTTTCTTTTTAAATGAAGATTGTTCACTTCTTTATCATCTTCCCTCCCTTACGATTATAGCGCAAGATGCCTAGTCTTCTATTCCTATGAACATAGGACTACTTTGAGTAATTAGAACATTTTTTTTCCTACTCATTGTCACTATTGTCTTCCTTATGTGACAAACCAGTGTGTTTTCAGGAAGTTGGCTTTGTTGTATATCTGAAGAAGGTAGTTTTTCATGCAATACTGAACTTTAAAGAGATAGTTTATATGTGTATATATATACAATATATATATCCTCTCTCTCTCTCTCTATATATATATATATCTCTATATATATACATATACACATACATATAGGAGGTGGCCTAGCTCCACCAGCCCTCGTTCCCTCCCCATGGGAGGTTTTTTGCAGGGTTGATGGACCCACTTGGTTCAGCGAGGGCTTTCCAGGAACTGACACAAGGCATTTTGCTCAAAGGTTTGGGCACAAATAGACAATATCCATTAAATTTCTACTGATACGGCGTTTTCTTTTATGTTTGAGCAAAAGCCAGGTTTCCCCACCACAAATGTACAACGTAAGGCAGAAATCAGCCTTTTTAGCACCATCCTGTTTTGATTTTTACAAGTGAAATTGCAGAGATTCTGTTCATTTGAAGTAGCCCTAACTCAGCAAATGTTTCTGTTGAAATGTGAATATCACCAAGGTTCTCTTAGAAGCTAGCCATATGTTAAGCAATAGCCACCTATCATAAAATATTTGCTGTAAATATTTGATGCACTCCCAGACCTCAGTGTGGTTCTTTAATAAGGAATTACCGCATGTTATAGCTGATTTCCTTGTTGCTTCCCAGGAAGGATTTTGGGCTTTGGTGGTTTAATCTGAGACTCCCTTGGGAACATTCCAGCATTGCCAAAAATTTTGAACTAGTCCCTAGTTAAAACTCAACTACAAAGTTGGTTTAAAGTGGCCTTTGCTTCTACACCAGATCTGTAGTGGTAGAGTCCGAGGAATGACATCACTGTCCTTTGGGTCATTTCAGGTTTGATGGAAATGCTACCTGAATCAAATACCTAACTTGAGAAAGCATACATGTCCCAGTTGCATTGATCTTAGTAGTAGGGTGGTTTTTGTTGTTTTATTTTTAAGTTTGGTGATGCCTTTTCAATTTTCATAGTGTCCTGCTGCCATTTGATCTGTCATGTTTTCACTTTTTGTTCACTTGGAAAGTTTTTGTTTGCAGAGGACTGACACTAACTTGATGGAAGATGCAGTTCTTATAGTAGAAGAAAACATTCTCTAGAATTGTTTATGTCAAATAATGTGTCAATAGTGATTGTTATGGATCCACCTCATTTCAAAAGCAGTCATTTTGGCAGAACAGGAGAAATTCCTATAGAAGTACCATCGCTCATTACTAACGCGAAACTCCCTTTGTACTTAGGTCCA
Organism: Rhynchotus rufescens; assembly: GCA_032273925.1. NCBI lineage: Eukaryota > Metazoa > Chordata > Aves > Tinamiformes > Tinamidae > Rhynchotus > Rhynchotus rufescens. Next base: position 909 of record JAVCKT010098769.1, on the reverse strand, counting down.
AGAAGAAATTCTAGACTGCTTTTAATGAATAATATCATGCTATTTTAGCTTTGCTGCTTCTCCTTTTTGAATTATGATTTTTCTTTAGTAGTGCGTAGATATAGTTTCTGTAAGCAATTTTTAATGAATAAAAATTTGTATTCTGAATTTAAAACTCAGTAAAATTTACAAATCTGTGAAAAATATTTTCTGCATTAGTTTGCCTAAAATTCCATATCGTCATACCATCAAAAAGGCAACAACCTATTATCAAAACATAACATTCTTACCAAAATCAAGTTTGCTTTCCAAAGTGCCTGCGTATTTTTGCCCACCACTGCCTTGAATAAGCTACAGTGGCCAACACGAGAACGGGTCAGCTCCTTAGCTCATCAGAGAGGCTTCAATTCCCTGCAGTTGATCTAAGCAGAGGGCCCAGCCTGGTTGCTGTAGTGTTTCTGCCAGAGCCCAGGGGCTGCTGCTGTTTTGCGGGCAGCCCTGCGCTGCGGTCCAGCTCTCTGACGAGCATCAGCGATCGCAGCTCCGCGCCGTTCGCAAGAGCACTTTGTGCCAGGATGAGACTGGATAAAGTGAAATTGCTGCTCATCGCTTCAGGTGGAACGAGGACGGGTTCGTCTGAAAAGGAGTTGCGTCACCCGTGACATTTAAAGAAAACTCGCTTGTTTTACCCACCCAGGTTGCTTAACGGTGACCCAGTTGAGAATAATGCTAGAATGACATAAAACTTGTTTGTGAAAATTTCTTGAACTTTACTGCGATGCTTTTAATTCACAGCTGTGTCTCTCATGCAGAGAACAGAGGTTTAAGGGAGTTGCTTCCCAAAGTTTTGGGAGAATACTAGAAGAGGTAACATCTGAGGATATATTGTTCAATGCAAATGTTAGACTCCCCACCTCCCACCCCAAATTG
>JAVCKT010098768.1:0-10457 GCA_032273925.1 Rhynchotus rufescens | reverse complement strand
AATGTAAACACGCAAAATGGCACACTGACATCTGTTCTCCACTTCTCCGTTTTCCCAAGAATTTCTGCCTACTGGAAATGCGTTAAAAGCAAAGCCCGCTGCGGGGCGGAGGGAGAGTGAATGAATAGCCCATGCATGTGTTTTTGCTTTGTATTTAAGAAAAAAAATCTAAAAATAAACTCCGCAGTAGCCTCCACTTCCTGGTTAGCTCAGGGGCTGTGGCGGCGGATGGAGCAGCTGGAGCCGTGATGAGACCGTCCCGGCTCCCCGGAGCTCCCTCCTGACTCGAAGGGCCAGGGCTGGTGGAGGTGAGCAGGGGGGCTCCTCAGGCGCTCGGGATCAGCCGAGGGAAGAGCTTCCCTCTTTGTCCTGTTGCCAGCGATGGCAACGAGGGCTTTGTGATGGAGGGTCGTCCATTTCCCACAGCACCCACCGCCTGGGTGCTCCTCACAGAGCAGAGGAGGAAGAGGAGGAGGGGGAGGAAGGGGAAGGGGGTGGTGTGAGCGAGTGAAGCCCTGGTGTCCCCACCGCAGTGCCTGCGGCCTGAGCCGTGGCAGAGCGCGCGCAGGACGCGGGGCGCTCGCACCTCCACAGCCCACCAGGGTCGGTGCCGTGGAGCAGCAGCCCCACGGTCATCTCCAGACGACTACCTTCCCTGGGCTTTCCTGCGCCCTTCCTGGGCGTCGCGTTTCCACTGCTGTCTGTGTGTGACAGACACAGGTGACCTGTCTGTCACACACGCAATGGCCGTGTAAAACGGGGAGGGTGTTCATAAATGTGCTTTGGTGGTGAGAACATTTCCAGTAACGTAAAGACACTGCTCGAGTTGGTGCTATGTGCGTAGGTCCCGCATCAGCGTGAGCGTACGAGTTTGTTCATGGAAGGAAGTGTTAGTCAGATGATTGGCTTTAAACCCTGAAACGGAGGGGAGTGGTTTAGAGATTCGGAAGGGAAGAAGCCACTCTGGATGAAATGGGACAGTAGAGAGGGCACTGGAGAAGCAAACAAAAATATATAAAGAAATGCAAATACACCCGTGCCGTCTGTTGTGCGAATGCAACAATGCAGGGCAATGGTGGTTCAGACAGAGCTGAATTTCAGTTACTGCTCTAGGTCTGCAAAGCCGTCGTTTTAAGTTGCAAGCATTCAGACACGTGAGTAACTTTGCTCTTGTGGTTAAGGCAGCTTCTCACAGGAGCAGCGCTGCTCCAGTGTGGTTTTGAGGGTGTGCTGTGTGCTGCAGATGCTACGGGGCCGCTTCGGGCAGGAAGCGAGAAATGCGGTGCCTAATTGAAACTTTAAGGGAAATCAAAGGCAAGCAGAAAGCAATTGCATGATACAGCTGGAGGACGGCTAAGGCCTTTGCATTATCAAAAATGGGGAATTGGGATCTTTTTTCATTGATGATGCTTATTCATTGATGCTTATTCATTGATGATCTGCTTATTTTTATCAAGAAAACTTAAATGCACCGTGTGTATAATAGATGATTAAAATGTTCACAGTAATGAAGTGTTTATAAATAAGTTGTCAAATGTAATAAGAGGCTGCATAGTTTTGTCTGCTCTATGCATACAGGGCAGGAACTCCCCTGGCTTGTTAGTTACCTGTGGTGAGCAACAAATATTTCAGAAAAATTCGTGCAGCATCTAGTTCCGGCCTAAGCCGCCAGCAGGGACCATTTCTCTCTTGCCCATGTGAACTAGAATTGTTTTATTTCAGGAATGCTTTGGCTTGCTTCTCTCAAATCCAGAAGCCAGTGATTCAGATCTCTTTGAAAGCCCTCCTAAAGTTTTATGCTTGAATTCTCATAGTAATCTGATTCCTGCTAGCATATATATCATCTGTGTACTTATGTTGCATATTTATACTTCACAGATTATTAGCTCTTTGAAGTTAGCTACCTCCTGTCGGGTTTACCACGAGTTCGTTTCATTATGTAAAATTCACGCTGTTGAAGTGCCTAGGAGATGAATGAGGGCCTTAGGTTACTTATTCGCCACCTGAGTTTTCTCAACTGCATCTATTTGTTTCCCCATCATGGAAGAGATCTTTACTGTAGTTTCAGCTGTGGGTTTGTGAAGCAGGAGGACTATGGTGGTGTAAAAGGCTGAGAGGGCAAAGGAGTAACTTCGAGTGCAGGGGGAAGGATTTAAGGTTACCGGACAGCCCAGTGAAGTGGCGAGTTAAAAAGTGAAATAGTAAAGCTTGAGAAAGGCTGCGTAAGGGGAAGAAAAGCCAAGTGAGGAATGAAGTTCATGGATATAATTGAATTTCCGGAAGACTACATGCAGTTTTGCACAAGGGAGCATTTTGAGTAAATAATCATGGGTGAAAAGGATAACTTGTCTGATCTCATGGAGCAGAGCTGGCATTCAGTGAAAGCCTGTCTTTATCATAGCAAAGGGTTAACAGATAAGATCTTTCAATCCTTTAGTTCTGGTCCTGTGCTTATTTATTCATTAATCCATGCAAGAAGGGAGACAACAAGGTAGGGAAGCTGCGAGGTGTCATGACAGCATCTTGCCAAGAATTTGAGGTCCCTTGTTTTCAGGCCAGTGACTAAGCAGCATCACCAGCAATTGGGCAGCTTTTATTTACTGCCAGCTGTTTTCTATGACACTGAAAATTACAGAAGTTCTGGGTCAAATGCATACACTCTCTGTGGTCAGCAAGAGAAATCGTCCTTAATCATGTGAAAGGAGTAAGTGCTTTACAGTGACTGCAGGTTTTGGAGTCATGCATCTATGTGCTTGAAAAACACTTCCCTGCTTGGGAGCACCCTTAGTTTTCGCAAATGGTCTGAGTTCCTGTCTAATTTTTTTTCCCAAAAAAACAGTGTCAGTGTGTGTGCTGCCAGGCTCCACAGAGGCACGATAGCTGGCGATGTAGATGTTCTGCCTTAGGGCTGGTGGGTACTGGAGGGCATGTGAGGAGGGACAGTTCTTCAGGGACGTCATCTCTAGAAGTGAGGCCGTATCTCAGCCAAGATGCAGCTAACCACTTATTAAAAGCAAGTTATTAATCCCCTAAGTTTCTCTCTCTGTGCCAAAGTACAGGCTGTGGCATAAGAATATTGTTCTAGGTTACCACACGTGTTGAACTTTGTGACTAGTTGCTTCAGCAGTCAAATTTGGCTTGTGAAAGCCAAACGGTGCGACTGGAACTGGCTGAACTAACCTTCTAATTTACCTTCTCCAAAGACTTATTTTCATCCGGGCTGTTTGGTGGTGTTTTATTCGGTGGATAGGGTGTTTTCCTGAAGGGATGGAAGGGGACGGTTGGGTCTTTTTACAAGATGACTCAGTAGCAGCTCTTGGCCTCTTGGATGTGTCGTGCTTAGGGTGCAAAGTGAGGTGTGGAGTGGTTCTGGCTAGAGCAGTTTTGTCTCTGCCACGTTTGAAGGAGCCCCTCTTTTCAGTTTGTATTTCATCAACCGATCATGAGAGCGCGTTGGAGGAAACGAGCTGCCGCAGCAGAAATCCTGCCCCCGACTACCCTCACCCTGGAAAATGCTTAGGGGTCACGGTGTCCGCGGGCACTTTCAACAGCCAGCGGCGCAAACCAGACAAGCAGTGAGCCCCAGGGCGGGTGTCGCGGAGGAGCGGGCGACGGCGAGGCGCTGCGAGGCGCGGCGGAGGGCAGCGCTTCGCGCCTCACCTCAGGCGCCGCCGGGCCTCGCGGGCCGCCGCCGGCCCCGCCGCAAGCCCTTAAGGAGCTTTGCGAGGCCGCTGCCGCCTGCCTTGTGTAACCGGCTTACGCGCCGCCTTGCCTTCTCCCCAGGGTGTCCCGAGCGCCGAGGAGCCCGGCCTCTCCTCTTCCCATGGCAGCTGTCCGGGAAAGCTCCCCCTGGGGTTCAGGCAGAAGCGGGGACCGGGAGACGCTTTGTAGAGCCGCATGGTGCCAGCAGGCCATGCAGTGGCATTGCTTGTCAAACCACATGGGAAAGAGTATTTCTGTATAATAATAACAATTAAAAGGTAGCTTTTGAACTCCTGCTGCAATCAGAAACTGAAAGTAGAGTGGCTTTTCTTTTCAGTTTTAATTTATCAGACTGAGAAAAACGTACAGATTAGTCGAGCATAAGCAGAGGGAAGTGAAGTAGCTCTCGAGTGTTTCAGGGATCTGAGAAGCAAATCTGTTTGGACTGAGAATTGTTACTGATCCTTAAATTTCACATTTAGACATTTATTTTGTTATTTTATATATATACATAAAAAAAGAAGTTAATGAAGTTTCACAAAAAAAAGAAAGAGAAAGTGGTGCGGATTAGCTGTCTTTGCTGTCTACTGAGCTCATGACCCTTTCCATTCTCACGCAAGCACTAATGCTGTTAGGGCAAGTACCCACCAGATTGGTTTTTCTTTTTTGAACTGCTGTCATGTATTTTAACTTACTCCTGTGCCAAAATCTGCCTTTGCTTACTGCCAAAAGCTGTGATGTCTTTTAGCTGATATTTATCCTGTGCTTGGACAGCTTCTGGCACTGCTGCCAGACACAGGTAGGAAAATTCCTGTATCTAATGGGGAAAAAATGCTCTTCACATTTAAGACAGGAGACATCTAATATTTCCAGTCAAGGTAAATCTCACGGTGTTTTATGGGCTGGGAAGCAGCATTGGGAAAGAGGTGCACAACCTTTAGCGTTAGGGGAAGCACATATTTTATTTCGGTCTGCCAAGTGTTGCCATTTGTCAGGCATCTCCCTTTTATCCTCGGCTCCTGCCCTTGCCCTTGCCCGGGCTTGATTTGTAAGGCAGCTCTGTCTCCTCCATGCTAGCTGATGTTTCCCTATACTCTGTGCAATGATACGCAGCATTTCCACGGGCTTTGCCACAGCTGGGGATTTGCAGGTCACCCGCCGGGCTCAGTTCCAACATGCTCCACCACCCTGCAATGCAGGCATGTCCCTGCGCCCGCCTTTCTGCTGAAATTACAAGTTTTTCTGGAACAGCCACAAGCTCCTTCTAGCCCCATGCCCGGTGCCTGGCATGGCAGAGGCCACATTGCAGCCCCAATGCTGCTCTTCGCAGAGCTTGGTCCCCGGCAGCAGCCAGCAGATGCGATTCCCAGCCCGGCGCTGGAGTCAACAGTTTGTTAAGTTTATGTATCGCCGTCTCAGATGTGCTCTATAGCACAGAAGCAATAACTCCAGCGGCGCAGACACGTGTTGCGCTGCTTGCTGAAACGAGGTGCTAGCGGCGTGCGTGCACACGCCGTCACCTGCTTTCTAGGGGAAGCTACAGACCTGGAAGCACCTGCTAGGATGGTGACGTGAAGCCGAGGGATGCGTTTCAGCGTGGCTGTTTCTGAGCAGCATCCACAGCGTTGCCAGCGAGCTCTGCGCTCGCTGCCTGCGGCGCTGCTGGGAACCCCGCGGCTGCATTCGTGGGGCAGAGCAGGCCTGTGAGCAGCAGCGGGAATGCTTGGTGGTGACTGTCAAAAGGGAAAAAGGGGGAAAAATGCTCTTTTCTGGGCAGCACAGCCTGCTCGCTGCCTGCGTGTCCATCAGGCTGCGGAGCCTCCTTCTCGTGTCAGTAAATACAAAGTCTGAGGCCCGTCTCGCTCCAAGGGGCTGCAGGCGGCAAGCAGCATTCGGTGGCATTTTCTGTAGGCTTTTTTCTCTTTTAGCTGCCCTGTTAGAAGGGATTTTTTATTTTCACAGCAAACCGCCTAATGGCCTTTCTGTTCCTTACAGCTGTTCCTGTGATGCTGCCAAAGCTGATTCTCTCCTTTAAAAGAGAGAGAAAAAAACACCACCACCACAATAGCTGGATTATGTATAAAATACAGATATGTGAGAAGCGGCGCTTGCTGCATATATTTTCTCATACACAAACCTTATTGAACAACAAATAGAGCATGATTGTGGTCACCCATAGTTAAGGCTGTGGTTACGTTACTTTGTTTATTGCTTGTACAAGCTTGAATGTTTTGTATATAAAATAAATACATCCTTATTGCCTGCTCTGCCACTGGATGAGCTGGAGAAGAGATCCTCCCCCATCATGGGGCACTTAGAGCTGGAGAAGAAACTGGAAAATCCGTGTGTGCGTCTCAGTGAAAAAATGAGGTTTTTTTGTGTGGAGTTGGTCCAAAAACACATTGGAGCACTTATTTCTTACATTGTTTTTCCACTGTATTTCCCATCTCTTCCATTAAACCTTATCAGCAGATCGCTTTTTGAAGCTCCACGTTTAGGAGCGCGCAGATTAAATGTCTGACGCTATAAAATTGCAAGTTGTTGTTAACATGAAAGGAGAAGCAGGAGACTGTTCTGAAAGAGCTGGTTAAGCCCAGGAAAGGAAGGCACAGAAGAGGTGTGAAGTTCAGCGGAAAGTGGGGAGGTTGATCTCTTTTGCTCTATGCATGCACAAATATGCATACAACAGGCAGCAAGTCGTGTCAAGGCAGTTTGGGGAGCAAGCAAATATAACCAGCACTGAGAACATTTGGGCTGGAAGATAAAGGACGCCTTTGAGCTGTTGATCGAGTCTGGTAGAGCCACTTGCACAGTTGTGTCTCAGCAAGAGGCAGAAAAATTGTCCTGAGGTTTCACTATTGCTGCATCCCCGCCATGCCACGGAGGGACATCCTCATGCCACTTCTGCCCCAGCGAGGCAGAAAAGCATCGCACAAACCCAACTCTTGGCACGAGCAACCCTAATGTGTTTTATTTTCCTCAACATGCTGGTGCCATCCCTGTGTGCTGCTTTCGGGTCCCAAAGCCTCAGTGTTCTTAAGACAAAGAGCTCGGCTTCCGGAATGCTGACGATGCCGAGCGCTGGCTGCACGGACATGTGAGCATCTCGAGGTGCGTTCGCCCGGACATAGCTCTGCACTGAAGTCAAGGGAGGCCAGGGAGCTTGTGGGACACTGAGGCAGCTCAAAACCGAGCAGGGAGAAGAGAGCAATAATCTGTAATAGTTCTCCCAGCTGAACTGCGTGGGTCTGCAGCGCTTCACTGCTCTGTGCCGGTGCACATGAGCAGTAGGTGTTGGTGGCCCTCAGCTCTGTGTATGTGACACTCGTGCTGGAGGCCCCTTCTTTGTGGTGGCCCCAGGCTCAGCGCTGGCCCCCGGGCAGGTTCCTTCTGCATCTTGAACCCATGGCTGCAAATGCAGTGGTGCCCAGGGCTGATTCTTCGTCCCGCCCATGCAATTTCAGCCTGAGGAAGCTGCCTTCTCGGCTGAGTGCTCCCAGCATTACCACGATATGCATTAGCAGAGATAACTGGGGAGTCCTGTAACAATAGCGCGTTTATTAAGAGCGTTTTGTTGGCCGGTGAACCCAGAACCCGGCTGAGGGCTGTAACGACAAATCATTTTGACTCTTTTACTCCCTTGTAAAAGTGGGAAGGAGTTGGAAACTTCATCTCTTCCAGTTTTGGAAGGGGTACAGGTTTGATGGCTATCTCTGCAGGTCAAAACAGCGGGCGGCTGCTCCAGCCTGGGGGATAATTGCGTTGTGCAAAGCCATTCATGAACTAATTTTTTCCTCCAGGAAGCCAGGTTTGTTTTTTCAATAGCATTTCAAAGCAATGCCCTTTCTTGCCAGTGAGCACAGCATAAATGTGCTCACAACTCAGTTCTTTCTGACCTGCTTATGTCTTTGTTTTTGCTTTTGGAATATAATTTAGAATATATTTTTTCCACATTGCTTCTTAATCGGTCTAGCCTGATGTTTTCCAAACCTGTGGTTTCCTTTACTGCTCTCCCTTATTTTCCATTATTAAATCTTCCAGCCTGCTGAAAACATCTGAGATGTGGATTTAAATAACTTAGGCACAGCCTGAGCCTTCCTCTATTGGGTTAATAGGCAATGTGTGCTCCAGCACACTAACTATATATGTTGGAAAAATGACTGAACAGGCTTCCTTCCCATGGGCCTGCTCTAAGGACAGTGAATAGGGCAGGTGAAAAGTGCAGCAGCTGCGTGGGCTGTGCATTGAAAATGGCTCGATGTGATGCAGCCCTGCACAGACAGAAGGTCTAGGGTGCCCATATCAGTTGTATTTAGGGGTGGATTCTGTTATGTCCAGGCAGAGTAGATGCTCTACTACTAATTCTTAGGGTGCTTTGGAGGTCAGCCCTAGTTATTTGCTTATCAGTATTGCAGCCCATGCTGTCCAGCACACTGCTTGTCTTTGTGAGGGGGCTGCTCTCATCATGGGACCCCCAAGAGGGAAAAGGCACAATATAAATGTAAAAGAACAGAGTCATAGCCAGAAGGAAGGGAGTTTTTGAGAGCTATGGCTAGCATCTTGACAGATCACAGTAATCAGGCTGTTGCAGTCTTGGCAATCTTAGGAGAAAGGGCTCAAAGGTAAATGGGGCGAGAGGAGTGTTGGACGTGATGAACAGGCAGTAGTGCAATGTGAAGACATAGGATTGTTTTCTGTTTATTGGATTGCTTTTTGCTGGGGTCAAGGCTGGGACTGCACCTTTGGAGTGGGAGTTGAGTGAATGTTCCTGGTCTTTACCACGGGGCAGAGAGGCTTCATTGTCAGCAAGGGGCTGCTCGCACCGGGACCAGGGGCAGACAGGTCAGTGCTGCTTCCAGCAGCAACACTGCTGGTCCTTAGTAGCCTTCTGGAGGAGGTTTATTTAAAGCTCTCGTCCTTTCTGTGGGCTCTAGGAAGTAGGAAGTGTTTCCTCCCTGTAGATCCCTATCCAAATCCCATTGACTCTTTTGTCTGCTTCCTTGCAATCCCCACCCTGCTTGGAGTTGCTCCAGACTCCAGCTCACAAGGGGCATTTGTGCTATTGTTCAAAAGGGTCATCCTTAGATGTGTCTCCCTTTCCTTTTCTCAAGTGACATTTCTGAACCAAAGTGCCAGCCCACGAGCAGTGTCTGGGAATGTGATATCAGAATAAATGTTCCCACTGCGTCCCCGTCACCACCTCGAGTAGCTGGAAAAGACGGTGTTGCAAAGAGCAAATACAGAGGTTGACCTTCCTTTGAAATCTTGATTGCATTTGCTTACTTTTTTGATTTGTTTGTGGAGATTTGAGGGGGATGGGGAAGTACCAAAATAAACTTCACATCATGGTCTACTTTCTCTGGGTTGTATTGAATCGAGAAGCTCAAAAGAAGGTGCTTAACACCAGGACTGGAGAATCTGAAATGTTTTTAAAGTACTGTGCGTTGTCTTGAGAGCATGCAAGGAAAATGTGGGAGGATTTCTATTGTTCTGCATATGCCACAGGAAGGACCAGCAGCAGGAGTCTGACTTTGTAAGTCAGAGGTGGGAGAGGAAAGATTGAACTGGAGGTTTCAGCCAGGGACAAGTGTCTGTTGGAGCATCTACCTGCTCCCTCTGTAGGCCTGACCGCTTTGAACTGAGCGCATGAAGCTCTGTTTCCTTCCTCTTGCAGGAACTGGAGCTCCAAGGCTTTTCCGTGATGCCAGAGTAATCCCAAATATTTACAGCAGTGTCAGAGCTGGCCCTCTCAGTACCGAAGGTTTCATGTCCTACGGCCTTCCCATTTTACCGTATGATCTGCAAACAAAATCCTGTTAACGGGCTTCAAGGCTAAGGGCAACAGTCTTGCTGTTGTGTACCGTAAGAAGACATTGGCACACCATGGAAAAACGCATCAGCTCACAAACTCTTAACCATGTCCTGCTTGAATTTACCCTCTCTCATAGCCACCAGGACCGCGTCCCTTAAGCCCTTATTTCCTAGTCCTCTAGAGGTGAGAAAACACGTAGTAAATTGTGGTGTTGGTGCTATGCAAATGTTGTGCAGTTGGAAAGCTTCTGTTGACATGTCTTCTCACATGGGATACGTTCCCCATGCAGAAAAGCTGCAGAAAATTTCAGGGTGCAGATATAGATATGTCATCCTTGGGGAAAGGGGCAGTAAAAAATCACACGTGAATGGCCAGCGTGGATCTTGGTTGTTGAAAGATGTAGAAGTTGATAAAAATATTAGGCTTAGGAGAATTTGCTGTCGTCTTTTGGAACAGAAACTCTGTGCATGTCAAGCATTGTGGTTTCTTCACAGACCAGAGGAATTAATGACCAAAGTGAAGAACCGCCGAGGGCAGTAGCCCTTCCACAGGCACAGCTAGACCAAGAAAAGCTTATCTTGTGGTCTGATATGTGAAAGTATTACAAACAACATTTTTTTTTCTCTTTGCTGAAATCAAGTTCATGGGGATTGTTCGTTCTGAAAGAGAGACCTTGAGCTGGCACCAAAAATGCTGTTTTCATGGGGGAGGAGCACAAGGGAGCTTGTGTCCCCTCAGCGAAGATGCTCAGAGGAGACACTCATTTCATGGAATCACACACACAATCACAGACTGGCTGAGGTTGGAAGGGACCCCTAGAGATCATCTAGTCCAACCCCCTGAGCCAGCAGGGACACCCAGAGCACGGGGCACAGGGCAGCATCCAGGTGGGTTTTGAAGACCTCCAGAGAAGGAGACTCCACAACCTCCCTGGGCAGCCTGT
>JAVCKT010098767.1:0-10458 GCA_032273925.1 Rhynchotus rufescens | reverse complement strand
CTCACTGCCTCCCTTGAGGTATTTATAGACACTGATCAGGTCCCCCCTCAGCCTTCTCTTCTCCAGGCTGAACAGGTCCAGCTCCCTCAGCCTTTCAATTTACTCAAGGAATAGTTGCTCGTTCCTGGATCACATCTTGCATACAGTTGCCAGACAGTTTGCTGATGTTTAGTTATCAGACTTATAGACTTCACCTTCAAACTTGATCTCCAGTAGTGGAAATAAGGTGGCCAGGACATTTTGTGCTTGCCACACCGTTCTGCTAAGAAATAGCCCTACAAACCACTGTAGTAACCTGTTCATTGACAGAACCGTGCTTGTGTGCAAAGGAAAAGATCATGTCAACCTGTGTAATGATGCCACCTGGTGACTCCCACAGGAACAGGAGACCAGGGTGTCACTTAGATGCACACATGCTGTGGATTCTTACTCATTCCACCAGTCTTCCACTCAGTTCTGTGGCAGAGGCCTGTGGTTCCTGCAGTATTGTGGGAGGAATGACTCCAAATCCTGAGGGAACTTCTGAAAGTTATTTTGGGTTTAACTTGGTATAATGAAATCTGCAAGAAACCCATGGCCTCTGAGTTTCAATTACTACAGGGAGAATTTTTTCTGAGCATAAGTGTGACATAAAACCTTGTAATGTTTATGTAAGAGTGAGTTTTGTGCCAATGATGAGTAGTAATTATTATGATTAGTAAATCAATATAAATTGCTGATAGTACAGGTCATTGTAGCTGCTCCAGCCTATCAGTTTGTGCTGGAAAATGATGTCCTGAAACCTCAGAACTGCTTTGGAAATAAGCAGGAATGTGCTGGAAGCCTCCTGCTAGGGAGGTGTAAGAGGTCTGTGTCTCTGGTGATGTGCAGTGGATGCTTGGTGAAGTGGGGCACTTCCTCCTCTGTTGTGCTCAAACACGAGCCATGTTTATCTGTTCCTTTCTTAGAAGACAGCTTGTTTGGCATATAATGACACTGGAAATGCCAGGTTTATGGTTGACACTGGCTGGCCAACGCATCCTATCATTTAACTTTTCATTGTGGACCAGGATTTTGGGAGCTGTGTTCCAGTTCCAGAGTTCAGCAGTTTCCTGGGATGAGTCACTACTGTTTGCAAGCTGCCTTCAGTCTACAGAGACAAAATCATTAAATCTGAAAGGATGTTTTAGGAAATAAATGTCAGAAACATGATTTTTAAACTGAAACTTTTAATCTTGGAAACATACACTGGAGGTGCCCACATTCAACTCTGATTTGTTACAAAATGTTCAAAACTCAGCCTTGCCATCACAAATTGTTCTTGTTTGTCTTAAAGTACAGCACTAACGTCTGTCTTTAAGTGTAGTAATGATCAAATGGGGTAATTAAAATCATAGCTTGTCAGCCAAGGTTGCAGTGATATCCTCTTAACCCATGCCAGCGTCAGGATAAAATAAGTCTATGGCATTTTTCCCTTAAAGTGCTGGCAGGTGAACTGTGCCCGTTGAAGCATCTCTGTGGCACCTCTCCCAGGTGTTCATGCCACCCAACGAGAGCTGCTGAAACACAACATGTCTGCAAGGCCCGGGCTGTTGGACACAGTCTGGCAGCCAAGCTTCAGCCCATCAGGAGCCCAAAGCAGGGATCAGACTGTGCACTGAAGTGGGTGAGGTGAGAACATGTTTCCTGCTGACTGCAGGCAGGGTGAAAACCTCTCCCTATGCTGGTAGCTATTGCTGAGATCTTTAATTGCTGCCGACTCAGGTGGATCAAAGGCCTAAACTCTCATCACGTTTTTGAAGTCGCAGTTCTTTGCAGAGTCTACTTTGCCTATCTTAGATGAAGGTCTCTGACATGTACTCTGAGATGGTAGCATTTCAGTCATTTCATGGCTCTTGGACATTCATGCGTAAGCTCTTATTAATGCAGAATGAAAGTTTCAAACTTAAACATGTAGAAATCAGGAGATAAAGTTAATGATCTCTTGTAATAGTATCTTGTAATATTAATTCACATACTTACATGATCTTTCTAGATTACAAGGCAGCTAACTAATATATGTATGAATGTACAAGATGTGCCAAACGCATAGCTAAATTCGATTCTTAATGAGTTGAGACCTGAATCTTTATTTCTCTACTTCTGGATAACAATTCTTTTTTTTTTTTTGGTTGTAGAGGTGGCTTCAAGGGTTATTTATTTAATTGTTTGTGTTTTTCTTTGGATATGTTATCAAAAAAATTTCCTTTCTTATTTTTTCTGAAATGTTACTGTCCTCCTCTTGGAAAAACGAGTTGGGGGAGTGGGAAAAATGGGAAAAATAGATCGAGTTTATGGCAGTCAAATTGCTGTCTGAAGAAAGCAAGTGTTCTTAAACACTGGAACCAGACATTTGATAAACAATTTCCTGTTTTTCAAACAAGGCATAACCCCTTCTTTTTTCCTATTTCCCAAACAAGCATTTGTCTTAAAGTCTGTTACTGTCTATAGTCGCCTTATTCCTAGCAAGCTGTTGGCTACCAGGAGAGAGGAAGACAGCTTCTCTCTCCTCAATGCTTTTGGAAAAGCATTCAATATATAACGTATTGGAATGTCTGAAGATAATTCCTGTCAGAGAAACTAGATTAACTAATTTTCCTTGGCTGTCCACCCCATCCAGACTGTATGAAATCAGGGCTACTCTGAAGGTCTGTTTTGCTGCAAAAACATCTTGCTTTTGAGATTATATACTGATAAAGTGACATGCCACAGCTCCTGATGGGAAGAAAGAGGGAAGGACCTATTTTAGTAATTAAGAGAGAGCAGAAAAAAAAAAGCCTAAAAGTCCCTAAAAGTCTTACTCCATTCAAATCACTTGTAAATGACTTGCCTTCATTTTTCTTTCATTTCTAATAGCGCATTGTTGTGCGGTATCTTCTTATTCATGTGTCTGTGAGCTGTTATTTTTTCCATGCTTAAAGAATGGGCTCAAATAATCCCCAAAACTCTGAGGAAAATATACCACATAGTGAAGCTCTGGCAGTTACTCCTGTTACAGGATATGCACAGGTTTCTATTAGACAAACAGCTCATCTGCCACATTGACAATATGTCCCTAATTCTCATTTACTTTAATGCAGTAGCATTAGATCTGGAGGACGACTATTGGCAGGAGTTATAGGCTTGTCTTGATTTTTCACAATGGGACCTTCAGTGCATGATTTCTCTTGTCAAATATGAATGATCAGTTCCTTATCCAGTGTTTGTTACTTGTTTGACTGCTTGGATATCTTTAGTGTTTTAAACATTGAGTATTTTGTTGATGAAACCTTTCTTTGCATGAGAATTTCAAGGAGTGTGAACTCCTAGCTCCAAGTGGCCTAAATCCGAGACTCCTAGTCCCTAAGGTGGCTAAGTGGTGACTGTAGGGACCAGTCACATTGGTAGGAGAAGGGAAGGGAGAAGGGGAATCTCCACCAATCTCCTCTTCCAAAGTCCTCTGTGTAAGAGTGCCGTAGAACTGTGTGTTGGAAGTGTGAGGGTGGTTCTGGTGAAATTGCTCTTTCTAGCACAGTTTGGACCCTCCTAATATATGCCCTATAGGGATGATGTACCCATACCTCACGAGGTCATTTTTTAGATCAACTCTGTGCTTCCAACATTAGAATTTGCAAGAGTAGCTTGACTGTATACCTGAGAGAATGCAGTGACTTGGTACCACCCAAGTGGAGGGGCTGTTTCTGTCTCCTCTTCCATCTTCCCCCCTTCCTTTGTTTGTGCTCTGGGCTATGCAGGATTATTTATTCCTTGGATCAGCCCTAGTGTTTTTCTGACCTTGCAATAAACTAATTGAACTCTCTAAACCTGAGGAAAACTGGTCAATGCATTTACTGGGTTAGGTTCCTGCAGTGCAAGAGGGATGTGTAGCTTCTAGAGAGAGTCCAGTGCAGTCTGACAAAGACGGTTAAGGGACTGAACACCTATCATATGAGGAAAGACTAAGCGAGCTGGGCCTGTTTAGCCTGGAGAAGAGAAGGCTGAGAGGAGATCTGATCAATATGTGTAAGTACCTGAGGGGAGAATGTAGAGAGGAAGGGGCCAAGCTATTCTCAGTGGTGGCCAGTGACAGGACAAGGGGCAATGGGTACAACTTAAAACACAGGCAGTTCCATCTCCAGGTGAGGAGGAACTTCTTTCCTGTGAGCCTTCCCTGGCACAGGCTGCCCAGGGAGGCTGTGCAGTCTCCTCTGGAGATCTTCCAAACCCTCCTGGATGCTGCCCTGTGGCCCATGCTCTGAGTTGGACTAGATGCTCTCTAGAGATCCCTTCCAACCTGAACCATTGTGTAATTACTAAGGTGAATCTTTTTTTACCAGGCGTATGGAGAAACATTCAAGTTGCAAATTACTGCCCAATAAAAAAAAAAAAAAAAGTAAAAGGCTTTCCCTTCCCTTCCTGTGATTATTAGCAAAGTCCTCAGTTACATTATATGTGTGTGTGTATATATAATGTATTTATGTATATATTTTTACAATGAAGCTCTATAAAACAATCTTTCAGGTTGTTACTTTCTGATCACGGACTAGGCTGCTTTATGAGCTACCTTCCTTACCTTGGATAACTGCTCAAGACTGTTCTCATCTAAATAGTAAACCACCATGTTGATTTTTTGATAGGTCATTATAATCAAACTGTGCGTTGGGAGACCAGAAATTCTAAGATCTTTGAATCCAGAAATCGGAGGAGGGGAGGGAGGGAAGAAAAATTGCTTAGCTGAATTGGATGAAAACTGCCCAAAATGGCAGCTCTTTTTTCGATATGGCTTAATCTATCCTTTGTACAATTCTCTGCATTGAAATTAAATATTAATTTCAAAAATATTTTTAAACTTCCCTAGTTTGAATTGATACTGAAGCGGGTGATCTGAGTTTCCCCAAAGGGACATTTAAGCCCCACTAACTACTATATCTGAGTCAGCAGAACATTTTGGTTTCCTGTTTGCTCTTTTTACTAGGTGGTTATAATTGAAAAGTTGTTGCAAAAGGAAAATGGGAACAATTTTGAAACTGTTAGAACCGTTTATTATGTTCCCATTTAATCTTCTAGTTGTCTGACCTTTGGGCCAACCTTATTTTCTCTATTGCCAATATCACTTGAGGCAACTCCCAGATGCTGAAGAAATATCAGGATTTGGTTCCCCTCACCTAAAAAGCCTGGAATTGGTACAAAGGAATATGATGCTACATTTTAATACAACGGCTTTCAGGAACAGATGCGACCTCTTTGGGAATGGGCACACTGACCTGCCCTGATCACATCAGCTGATATGAGAGAGAAGGGCTGGATTTCTCACCTTCTGCCCCACAGAAATGCTGGCTGGCAACATCCCTACATCCCTGGGGCCTGTGGGTAAGTCTGCACTTAATTTACAGTATTGTCGGTCCTATTCAAACTCAAGAATCACTTCAACACGTTAACACTCGTCATCTCTTCTCCAGTCCTGTTCAGATGGAGTCTAACTATGTTAATCAGAAATATATATATATATATCTTTTTAGCTCTTTATTTTTCTCTTCTGAGTTCTGCTGCTGCTTAAAAAAAATCCTGATGTAGTTCTGATTTCTATTGACAAGTGTACTTGTTAATGTTGTATGTCTTAAAGAAGTTTCCTCGTTTAAAGGCTGAAAGGTTAACAACTGAACCCAGATTGTCTCCAGTGAATCAAGCTCAATTTTCTTGAGCTTATTGAGAACAATCTGCTCCAAAGAAGCTAATTAGAGTGAAGAATGCAGAGTTGTTAACCTGGGCAGCATTGTCTATATGTTCTCAACTAGATTATGCATTTCCTTCCTGCAATTTGATGAAATGATTTAGCTTAGTCTGTTCTCTTTCCCCTTTTGGAGGAGGAGGGGGTGCAAAACATTCCCACAAAACATCTAATTGGAATGTGTGATCTACACCAGCAAGGTGCTCTAATGCTGCTGTTTTAGGTAACTTTGCTAATACAAATGTGTAGCAGCTGCCATTGGATTCATCAGCTTCCTGTGGCTGGGTTGATAGCTATTGGCTGACTTGAATAACTCAAATGATGCTGGAAAAAAACACCTTTAACTGGGTATACTTAGTTGAGACTTGTGATATTGAGCAGTTATGTATGATTTTCCATCTGTGTTTTATATAAAGTCGTATTTGTCTTACTGTGATGGATTCCATGTTTTGAACGTGAGAGCATTCACTGAAGAGCCATTTCTTGGTTGTTTCATTTCATGCGAGAGGGAAATGCCCTTTCTCCTATGTAATGAAGAAAGTGTCACTTCAGATCTGAGTATGCATGACTTTCAAGTTAGTAATTCAAGTATTTTGGGGAAAATAGAGAAAACATACAATTTTGGATTTTCCTGATACTGCTTGGACACTATTTTAATATATCTATGCAAATATATGTTTTCCTTCTTGGAATAATTGAGGTCTTAGAAAATCATCAAGTTGCCTTCTCTGTTGAGGTGAGGATCTGTTGTATTTAGTTTAGATAAGCCAGCAGATCTCTGGTAGACATTGTACGGTAGAGTAGCTACTACCAAAGTAGTTGAAATAATTCTTTATTTCAAATAGCTTTAATGATTTTAACTATGAAGACAAACAAAAGCAGTGTGCAAAACATTCTGTAATAAGAATGTCTGGTGATGACCACATCTGATAGGAAATTCATTTGAATTCGACTCTCTTTAAAAATCTTCTACCACTGGCCTGGCACTTGAAGAGGGAGAGAGAGAGAGAACACACCACTACTTCTGATAGGAATAAACATTAAGGATGGTGGCAATAGCTATCTCTCTTCTTGTGGAATATGCCTTGATGCTATGATGATAGGCTGGTGGCACATTCACCGTAAATATGTGGCTGTCCTTAAACTTCTTTACTGTTTCAGCAGCTCTCTTAAATACTACTTTGCTTTACTCAAAACTGTGTTTTAAGATAATCCAGCTCTGCCTTTAAATGTTACAGCTAAAAATAGATACTTAGAAATAGGGTTTTATTGTTTGTTTGCACAAAAAAAGAAGAGAAAAAAGGGCAGCACAAAATATCAAGGGAGTAGAGACATATCCAACAGCTTGATCCGCCTTCTCTCTTCGAGATGTGTGAATGTGAAAATTTGAGAGTCATTAATCAAGGTGAACTTTACAGATTTATCATTGTTAAAAGTGCACCTGTGCCAAGCTGCATTGTGCTGAATCTGGGCAAAAAAATGCAGCTTGTTCATTAACTACCTCTTTCTCTTGTGCCTCATTTGCTTGGAAGGACTTGGGGAGAGGCAGGATTTTGGTTCATGCTGAGCCAGTGCCATAGGAAACAAGCAGAGACCTCGGCTGAAGCTCTAATTGCTCTGGTTTTTCCCCCCCTCCTTTACTGCTTGAACTTTTAATGTGAGTGGCAGCTACACCTGAGCACTACTGGTCATTTATCCATCCCTAAGTACTACATTAGTACCAAAAATGTTTTTGAAACAAGATTAGTATGTGGTAGCTCGATGTGTATCAACAAGAACATCTCTAATAGAATGTAGATTTGGGGTGCATCTTCTTTTTCCAGTATATTGGACACTTGTTTGGCTGCACGAACACTTATTGGAAGAAGAGCATGTTTTGAAATGCCCAGGAGTGTGCAGAGCTCATATACCTTCCTGGCTGCCGCTTGCCTGGGAATTGCTTCTACTCACTGGTTATTAATGTCTAGTGAGTGGCCTCACTTGCATTTGTAGCAACTCTGCTTATCAGTTTTGCTTGCTGATGAGTACAGCTGTCAGACTTATTGATATACCAACTTTGCCTGAACAAATGTGGTTGTCGAAAGTTTATGTTCTTGGAT
Organism: Rhynchotus rufescens; assembly: GCA_032273925.1. Classification (NCBI taxonomy): domain Eukaryota; kingdom Metazoa; phylum Chordata; class Aves; order Tinamiformes; family Tinamidae; genus Rhynchotus; species Rhynchotus rufescens. The sequence goes on along the minus strand of JAVCKT010098767.1, from coordinate 2,634 downwards.
TTTATTTTTCCTCGCAATATTTCGTTTATTTTAATGAACAACCAGAGAATAGAAATGGTGCAGTTGAAGTGCAATTTAATAGGAAAAAAAATGAGATTCTCAACATTAGTACTAATTAGAAGTTGTCCTATAGGACACTATAATTATACAATATCTGTATTCTGGCATCTGTGTATATATATATATATTAAAATGCAGTACTCATTTTTTGTCATGAAATAATAAAAATTTCTATAATTTGAGTAGTAACTGAAGGTATCAAGGTAGTGCTTCTGAAAGACTGGCACAGTTCTTCTTTCAGACTTTACTTTCCTTCTTAATAGGAAAGAGGTGAGTGAGCGTGTGTGTGTGTATATTTAAAGCTTCTCACAAAGCAGAAATTCAGAATTCTGATCAGCTTTCATGCTCCATCAGTTTTTGAGAATAGAGAAGCTGATCATTATCTTTATATTCTAGAATTTGGAATATTAGACTTCTGACTAGATAATAAAACATTTAAAGTGGTGCTTATTTCATCTGTATATATGGCTGCGAACCAGCACTAAATTTCTCTAGGAGTGCTGTAGCATGGTCGTTCTCTTTTTTTCTTTTTTCTTTTCTTTTAAAGTTTGGGATGACTCATTTTTCACAACTGTTTAGAAATGAGGGGGATACTGAGGTATGATTCTCTAATGGAGTATAGATGATTCACCATGAATATAAATAAAAAAAAAAGATACTCCATGGAGTATTGCATGAAAAGAAGTGATTTTATGTATATACTATAGGATGCAAAAAGTATGGCTTTCCTGAAGTGAGGATTTGTTTGGATCTGCAAAATCCTTGAGGAACACTGCAAACCATGTCTCCTGCAGGTCTGATGGTTTTCAACTGTCACTATTTGTAATGTAGAAAATAGATCATACCTATTTCTGTGACCCCATGGCTGGCTCTTAACAGCAGGTGTGTTGGAAGTCAGCAGTTCTCTAAGTTTGGACAAGTAAAATATCCTGATTGCTCTGTAAGTAAGTACAGGCCCAACTGTCTCTACTCACGTGCTGCTAAACACACCAAGTCAAATAAAAAGAGCCCCTGTGGAGTTTAAAATTATGCTCCTCCCACCTTGCAGCTTAGCTAGAGACACTGGCAAAGAGTATAAGATGAATAACCGTGATAGTTTCACATAAGGATCGGCAGCCTCAGTTTTTAATCTTGACAGTCTTGTTGAATGGCAACTCGTGGTGTGGCAGGCCTTTTTTATGAACTACTTCTTTCCATTAAAAAATGCTGGGGAAACCGATGAATATTGGAAAAACTAATGAAGGTGAATCAATCCATGAGGATGCAGTGTTGTTCGAATGGTTTTACTAATCTTGTCACCACCGAGATGTCATTCATATTGCTGGTAGATGCATATTCTGTTGGCTCACTTACCACTCCCAATACAATATGAGTAGGTAAGAGTGGCCATTTCATTAAGTGTTTTGACAACCTTAGATTATGAATAACTGTAACAACATAAACTTTGTGAAGACCATGAGCCACGCTACAAACAAACTATTATATGATATTTGCGTTTCGGCCTCTAAGGAATTCACTGCTGTTTGGGAACTTGTTCTGCTTAGAGAAAGGGAAAAGGCAGGTGGAAATTTTGGTGTCTGCCTTTTCAAACAGAGCAGATGGAGGCGTGTTAGCAGGTAGTAAGCTGATGCTCTGGATGTTGGCTTCTAGTAGTCCATGTTGCTGGTTTGCTTCTGCTGTAGATTGTGGTGGAGTTGTCGGAGAAGAAAACAAACAACAACAACAACAAAAAGGTACAAGTTAAAATGTGGTGGCTTGGAGTATTTAGCAAGCACTATCCTTCTGTGACTGTAGGGTGCTTCAGAACCTAGAGGGCTGTGGTGGGGCTCCTAGCTCTGAGAAAAGGGTCCTGTAAGATTTTGATCCTGCTGTCCTGTTAACCTAGACAACTCAACATTGAACCCTGAGCACATGCTGAACTATGAAGAGCCATTCAGTCCTTTGGTGGTAAAACTTATTTCCTCTTGAGAGCTGCTTCCCTTTGCTCTTCACAAGTCATTTCCATCCCATGCTCTTTTGAAGCCTCAGGCTTTACTCATGGGAAGCCAAAATTCATTAACGTGATGCAGGACTATGTAACAATGAGTAGAGGACTTAAATTTTAGAAAAAAGGAACTGAAAAGCAATCAAGTTAGAGTTCTTTAGCATATTTGGAGGTGCATCCTAACTTACCTGAACTTGGTCTTCTCCAAGTCCATCGCATAGATGTTTCACAAAGAATAATGCTTCTTGCACCTTCTGTCCTGCTAGTCCTCCTTGCCATCCCTCCTTGACTGTGATGTTGGTTGACTTCCCTAGGCAGAACAGAACCCAGCTCTTTAAACACATCTTCCCTTTCTTCTCAAATGGAGACGTTCCAAATCTGTCTATATCAAGCATATATAAAAGCATATCTGTCTATAAAAGCATATATATATATATATATGCTTTTTCTCGTGTCCTTTTCAGGTTTCTGTGCCACATGTTGCATGAGATGAGTCAATGTTTGAAATGCAGTCAAAATTACCAGATTTGCAGCCTTGATGGCTGTCAGATAGACTTTAATCAGGTGTTGAAAACTGGACAGATGCCTGG
>JAVCKT010098765.1:0-10459 GCA_032273925.1 Rhynchotus rufescens | reverse complement strand
GGCCATCTTCCTCTTGAGCTTGGCCAGCAAGGGGATCTTCAGATCAAAAAGAAGCAGCAGCAGCGATAGGACAGTGCAGAAAGAGGGAAATAAGGAGTCCTGCATGAGTTTCGCATTGAGTGTCTGGATGGCAGGTCTTCTGCACTGGTACACGCAGCTTCCTGCAGTGGTTTTTAGCTGCAGTTGGCTGAAACATCAGGGAGATTGCCCTGATGTTCCTCCTTGGGGCTGAAATGTTTGGTGGACACACATCTGCTGGGAACGATCCTGAGGGCTGCAGCAGAGGCACGAGGGAAACACGTGCTGCAAATGTAATCCTGGCCTCCCTTGGAATCAGGGGAGCAGCAGGAAACAAGGAAAAGAGGCAGATTTACGCACTGGGCTATTACAGACCCCAGTCAGATGAATCTTCACCATAGCTTGTTATGACATTTTTGACTCAGGGAGTCATAGCGTGAAATGGCACTTGAGCTGCTCAAGGGACTTCCCCTCTCCTGCAGACCAACCGCAGCGACAATTAAAGACGCAAAAGGCCATTTTCTTCGTGCCTGTGCGCTCTTAGGCACAGGGTGATTAACCTTGGAACAAACCCAGGCCCATGTAGCAAGACCATTTATGAATGACAGGCACCGAAGCAGCTTGCAGTGCTGCCATCTCCTGGTTTTGCTAATGAAATCCCTGCAGCAGTAACGATGATGCAGTAAAGCTGAAGAGAAATTAATCAAACCCAAACGCCACAAATATCTTCCTGAGGGAGACTTTAATATCAGAGGAACATATGAAAGAAAATAGACACCAGCAGGACCACTGCAAACTGGAAAGTGCCCACTCTAGTAATTCCAGTGTAACACCAGTGTATTAAAAGACATTAAAAATTATTTCTCCCTCTTTTGGAGAGCATTTGATATTGTGGATCTGCAGTCACTTTTTTTTTTTTTTTTTTTAAAAAAGAAAGCTTTGCATTTCCTTGATGTTTTTATAGCTCTTTCAAGAGTGGAAAAGAGAGAGGAAGAACATTTTTGCTTTTAAACAGGTATGCATAAAACAGTGAGAAATCCCTAGGGAAGTTCAAGGAGAGGTGTAGTGCTAGCAATTAATTTAATTTACTTTTTGGAAATTAACTGGTTGACAAAGTCTCTATAATTACTCTGATTTTAGTAGTTGTAGGAAATAACGCATTTACAGAAATGTTGTAACTGAGCCGTTTCAGAAAATGATTTATATTTTCTAAAATTCATTAAAGGCAAAAAAAGAAGTGCAATAACCTGAGTGACAATAATTAAATAGCATTAATGGACATTTGCACTGCGTATTTCAGAGCAAGCACGAGACTTTGTGCCATACTGTGCAGGCAGCAACACCATAAGGTGCACAGTTGAATCCAAGGGGATCCGTCACACACGTGTGTAATTTCTGTCTTCATTTTGGGAGCAAAAGCACAGTATTCTGCCTGTCTTTATTCCATTCTTGCATGCTGAATTTCAGATGCTTTTGCTCCAAGTTTTGTCACTGCAGTGACTTGCTCATGAGACCTCTGTAGACATCAAATTAATTTGTGTGGCATTGTTATCCTTCGAGTCATGATTCATTGCTGTCATGAGTCAATACGAGGAAAGATTAAGAATCCAAAAAATGCTTGATATTTGCTCAAATGACACCTACATACTCCAACTGCAAACTCCACTGATGCTCAGAAATTCATATTGCTACTGTTATCCAAGAAGACACAGCACTGGGCAGCTTTTTGCTCTCTTCCACAGTCACATTCACCCAAAAGCTGGGTGCATCCAGCTGGCTGCATCCATTCGCTTTGGATTTGCTTTCCCGAACTAAGCGGGGCTGCCGTCAAACGACACTGTATCTGCGCGCTCTACCCTTCCTCCACAGATGTTCCCATTTCAAAGGGAATACAGAGACCCTCAGCAGAACTGAGATAATTCTCTGCCAAGTTCCTCTTGGCCAAGATACTTCCTGATGCTGACTTTTTTAGAGCTCGTGCCAACAAGGTACCTTTCCCACCCCAAGGACACAAAGCCTTTGGTTTACACTGCCTGGCCACCTGCCAGTCTCCTACCCATGTTTCTTGAGGCCAGCATGGTTTCCAGATGATCAGATTAAATTATTTGGGGACTGGGAATGATTCAGCAGCTCCCAGCACTCTCAGGTACATACTAGTTCATGTCCAACATTTTTTTTTTTCCAACAATTAATTCAAATCTCAGAAAAGTAAAACATAACCTTAGGAAAAGGTTTTTTTCTTGCCCAGTGGAGTGGAGTGACAGCCTTGGATAAGGCATTCTGGATGATCCACTGACCTACCCCATGCAATGAATTAAGCTTTCTCATTCTCTGTTGGCCAATCTCGCTCCCAATCACTCTTGAAATACAGTTGACTGGAATAGGAGTACTGGAAGCACACACCGTCCTCTCTACTGCCTCTGCAGCTCAAAACCCAGATTTTCTGGGTTTTCTTCTACTTCTGCTCTGTTCAGTTATGCTGTTTCATCATTGATGTCAGCCAAGAATTAGAAGACTGAGAGGTTTGGTGAATGATGTCTTCGCCTTTCATTAAAGATTCTTGCTGCAAAGGGGTCTGATGCTTTGCTGTTGACTCAGTTGTTTCTCTTCTCTGCTGAAATCCTTCTTTGCCATGTTTTTTCAGTCTAGCACACAGCTATGTCACGGGAACAAATAATTCCTTAGTAGCTCTGTGGAGGGTCTGGTTTCTCAGTGATCATTTCACACATCTCCCCAGAGCCTCCCACACTGCGATGATGCCAGTGGCTTCCTCCTAGGCTCTGCATCCCCTCTAATGTAACAGCCCCGTCTCCGTCACCCTTTCCCGTGACTCCTTCAGCTGCTTCTTAACGTTTTCCCTAATTCCTTACGGCAGGGCTTCATCTTCCTCGTCCACCCCTGTGTTTTTGGCAGATGGAGGGGCAGCATGTGCTGTGGTGGGCTGAGCAGCGCGCGTGCGAACGCGCCGGGGCTGCTCCAGCCGCTGCCTCTTCGCGGGGCCCGAAGGAGTTAAAGCATCTCTGAGACTTCCAAATCTCCAACATATTTGGTAAAAACAGGGTAACAGGTTCAAGGGTCTTTAGGGGGCAGAGAAGCAGACAGGAAATACAAGCAGGCTGCCCCTGCCATTGCATAGCTCTAATTCCTAGGAAACCAGGCTAAAAATGAATTATATTGGAAACCGGAGCCTAAGGAGTGGGAGTCAGGGGCCATCACTGCTATTTCACTGTCACCTCTCATCCATCCATCAATATCCTCTCTTCCTGACCTCAGACCTCAAGGTCTGTGGGACAAGAGCTACATTTTTGCTGCCTTTCCCATTATAGTGAGGCAAGGATAAAAATAGAAATATACTGGCTTTGACTAAATTCACTATTTACAGCAATCTCATTCCACAAAATTGATTTAAAAGCCTGGTACTTGGGGCCTGTGGACTCAAACTTGGTGATGATTGAAAGTGCTGAAAACTGCTCCTCGACCTCCTCCCCAGCTGCTGTTTTTTCCCCAGCAGATTTTTGCTGCCAGGAGCCCCAGTGTGCCAGGTCTCACTCTCACATATGTCATGGTGAGGATTTGGGCCAGAGGGAGCCTGTGTCCCTGCTCTCTATGAGGGGCAAGTCCCAAGAGTGGGCAGCTCCTGGGCTCCAATTCTGCAGGCTCTGCTTAAGCATGGAAATATCAATGTGATGCAGCAGAAGGAACACGGACTTCTTAACACCAGCAGCAGCATCTGCCCTGATTTCCTTGCAAACCTGCCGGCGGATCAGAGGAGGTCACCAGCTGCCTGGCTGCACGGGGTGGCAGGAGGAGTTATAAAGAAATAAGACGGCAAGAGAGGTTGTGCTCATCATGCACTAATGGCATCTGCAGGGTAGTTTGCAGCAGGCTGACGTGATTGAAACCTGGTCTTAATATTCATCGCCTGGGGCGAGAGAGCGAGAGAACTCAACATAATGTATCAGCTTAACACTGATACATTTCCCCCCCGTTAGTTTGAGCAGTAGGATTAGCGACTGGCACATGTATGTACTGCAAGGGGAGCAGAAAGAGGAGGTTAGCTCACACAGGAGGAAAAGGCAGTGTTAAGCATCTAACCCAGATGAATAAATGGAAAACGATGAAAATAAATAGAAGTAACTCCAGTCTCAGTGCTTTGAAACATGGCAATATTTATGACCACTGTCCTGCAGGATATATATCAAATTTGCCTGCTTGTGCTTGTTCAAATGAAAATTAAATTTCCTCTTGTGTGGTTTGAAAGTCGTAGGCAGGAGCTATGACACTGGATTGCCATTTCCACTCTGGGGAATACTGCATTTCTATGTTGAAAGTAAAGCCATTAAACACTCATCTAATCTGCGCCCTTCTTGTTTGGCTCTGCCCATAACCCAAGCACATGAGCCATGGGGGCTGCTGAGGCTGCAGAGGCCTGATGTGCACTACAGCAGCAGTGAAATGGAGCTGGGAGCTGCTCAGAAGCTCTGTTTTTACCGTGCATCCCACACTGGGACAAACATGGAGTGGTGCGTGAGGAAGAAGAAGGGAGAGCCAGGGAAGCTGTATGAGAAAAAGCCACTGAAGCCGGTGTTTTCCATATGGTTTATAAAAAGTTGGGACCTGTGAGCAAAGCAGATCTCCTGAGGAGTTCCAGAAAAAAAGTGTTATTAGTAAAGGAAAGCAACAGGAGCTCCTGACACTATCAGTTGACAACCTTGGTAGGCTCTAAAATGTGTGACCCCAAGGAGCTGCAAGGTTCGTTGTGGGAAAAGCTGCCCCATTACACCCAACACACCGGCCGTGGGCATCAGTGTGATGAATTCTGCACGGGAGATGTTCCCTCATCCTGTCCCACCCCATTGTCCCTTCTTTGGAGCAATTCATCTTTACTCTCATGTACAAATTAACTCACACCAGGCCAGCCCAACTCATGAGCTAATAATTGTAATCATTTTTATCCTCTTTAGCCTTGCATTGCTGAGTCAAAATCTAAAACTGATGATTACTGAGGGCAAGGGTTAGTCATTCAGGCCAAATAGGATTAAACGAAGATGAGGTAAGAACAGGATCTGGGATAGCTCCTTAAGGGCGGGGGATCAAGCGAATGAAAGTGCAAAGGTGAAGCGGCCGCCTCCTACGTGACGTAGGGTCAGCCTCATCAGGTTGGTCCAGTCGGGTTTTGAATATCTCCAAGGATGGAAATCCCACAGCTTCTCTGGGAAACTTGTTCCAGGGCTCAGTCACCATCATGGTAAAAAAAAACAAATGGTTTCCTATGGCCGGATGGAATTACCTGTGTACCCATTTGTACCCACTGCCACCTGTCCTTTCCCTTGGCACCACTGGAAAGTGTCTGGCACCATCTTCTCTACTTGCCCCACCAGGTATTGATCTGGAGGATCACCCGCAGTGATAAGGTCCCCCAGAGCCTTCTCCTCTCCAGACTGAGCAGGCTGCTCCAGCAAGGTGGCTGCAAGCCTGCATGGGTGCGTGCAGTTACTCCTCTGCGGGAGGGCTAGGTTGGGAAGGAGATGTTAGACTCACTTCTGTGAAGCACATCCTTGTGTAATCACTGCCAGTGATGCCAGCGGAATCCCTTTATAGTTACACAGGCAAAGGGTGTGCCTTCCCTCCCCACTGTGCTGTAAAATAGTATTAATGGTATAAGAGCAAATGGACAGACCACCAGCTGGGTGCGCTGCCGACGCTCTGCTGCTCAGTGAGGTTTCCTCTCTGAGGCTCGACCCCTCTTTGACTGGTTTATTTGGTGAGAGGTGCGACCTCTGGATCTTGCTGTCCATCTGTCCATGTCCCTTGGACCCTGAATCTCTCCTTTTTTTACAGCCTGCCGACCTCTAAGCATTGACCTTGGCCCCCTCGCAGACAGGGTGATCTTCATGGTTTTCCAGGGAGACTCCGCTAATGTTGCCATTCTCCTTTAAAACGAGAGGCTGTGCACTTGGGGAAATAAGGCTGAATCAGGCACCTTCTTCATCATTTTCTCTGGAAGCAGGTTTTGACACTGACTTCCCCAAATGCCCTTTGGTTCTGCTGAGCTTGTTCTTCTGTGCGTGCCTGGACCACGTGAGTCACTCTTTTGAGTCACCCTTCTCTAATGATTGAAAACACGGGTTTTGCTTCTGCACAGCTGACATGAAACCCTTGTTCTCTTTTCCTTGCCTGCTCATTATTATGTTTTTTTCTGTTGCTTCCACCCACTAACTAGTTAGTGAGAACACTTCAATCTTGCCTGCTTTTACAATCCAATTTTTCCTTTTCACCTTTGTAGGTCACTCTGCCTCTGCAAGAGACAATTTCTTTCTTTTTTTTTTTGTCTTTCCTTTATTTCCCATCTTTCTCTCCTTGACATTTTGTGGCAGCTTGTCTGAAGGGAAGGTTTAATACAAGAACAAATTGCCTGGCTCTGTGCTGAGAGGGCTCTGGGCCGCAGGCCGGCAGAGAGCAGCACCGCTCCGCGCGCGGCCACCCGGCATCCCGCGCTCCCTACACGGGCACAAAGGAATCTCGCCATCCAGGGATGCAAAATGCGGCTGGTTTTCCTGGTCCCACATCTATTTTTCAGGTATATGCAGGCATTTTTATCTAAAGGAATTTGTATGGCACAATAATAAGGGAGGGTAGGCAGGAAAAAAAAATAAGACACAACAGTTTTTAGCCGCTCGGTTGAAACCCTCACAGTAGCAATTATCCATAATGTTTTTTTCATGGCTCTGGAGCCTCGGCACAGAGCCCTTAGTTCTCACATTGAGTGAATGTACACGGACTGCAAAGGGGACTTAAAGCAGTCTCGTATAAATAGTTAATACAGCGTAAATGGAGTATAAAGGAGAGGGGTGGCTGAGCACGGGAGCACGGCGGGGAGCCCGGGCCTCCCGCGTGCGAGGCACTTGCCCTCAGCCCCACGTCTCTCCTCTAGCACGACCCCTCTTTCACTCGTGCTTCCCTCTTCAATCCTCCAGCGCTGCTAATGCGGCTGCCTGGGAGCTGCAGAGGCTGCAGGTGCCTCTTGGTGTCTGTCGTGGAGCGTTTCTGCAATCCGGCTTCCTTGTCTCGCCCGCTCCCTTCAGCTCCGTTTGCCCGGGAGCCGGCAGCGGAGTGAAGCCCTGCAGAGGAGTTTCCGCTGCCTCCTGCATCTTGGAAATGCCACGGTGGGCCCCTCCATGTCTGTGGTGCTGGAGGGGCTGCCCAGCAAATGGACCGCTCAGTGCAGGTCCAGGGGGGAGCATCAGCCAGGCAGGGATGAGCCAAGCCCGTGCTGCAGGGCAGGAGTGCGAAGGCCAAAGTCAACGGGGAAATCACCTGACTGGTGTCCTAAAAACCAGTGGCCAAGGCTGCTGCTCTCACCTCTTCCCTCATGTTGAAAGAAACCCAGGTGTCTCAGCACAAAAACCTGAAGAAAAGCTCTGGTGGGTGCCACAAAATGCTCCAGTCAGAACCAAGGACATCCTCAATGCTGGGGAAACCTGTCCAAGGGCAAGAGCAGAATTAAAAAGCTCTGAAAGACTTTCAGGAGTGTTTGTGCCATTTCAAATAACTTTTGTGTCCCTTCAGAGTTGTCATACCACCCTTCAAGAGGGACTAGGGGAGTAGGAGGGACGTAACATGCTATTTAAGACTTTGTTTTAAGCGCTGGGCTCCTGCAGGAATCCTCTGCTCTTGGCATCCGCCTCCTCTGGAGACCTGGCAGCGCAGAAGAAAGGAGTCGCATTTATTTCAGCTTCAAGGTCTGAATTGTCCTACAGGTTTCCATTGGCTTCCTGATTCATGCAGCAAATTCATTCAAAGGACAATCATTTTATGAAGCATTCAATTTTTTTCCTATCATTTTAAGTTTTCTCACATGGCTGGTCCTGCTCGGGGCAGCATTTGTGTCCGCAGAGAAAGGGAGAGATTCCAGTCTCCAATTTTACTTCGCTACCACTGCCCATGGTAATAAAATGATGCCACAGACAGGACAATTAGGATCAGTTGTTGTCTAAGAGCAGGGTTAAAATGTCTCATTTGTACAAAGAAATTAGCCCATCGAGAAGGGCCAAACAGACTGAAAACAGATTGCTAAGGACACCCAAGTCAGTTATTAGTTGAGTGACAGGGAAAGATAATCATTTATCTCTTTCAGCCACCCCTGAAGACATTCAGCCTTCTTCCAGACCAGGTATCTGGTAAAATACCATTGGTTTGGCACTGAAGCAATGCTGGAGTCACTGTCTCTGTGTCCAGGTTATTTTGATGCATTTGTTTTAGGATTTGAGCAGGTGTGGCATTTGAAGAACCTGCAACTATCGACATTTTTTTTCACTAGGCCTAGCTTTGAATGTAGATATGAAATGTAAATTGCTGTATTAAAAAAAAAGAGATCAGAAAAGAGCTTTTCATATTTTAGATTTGCCTAAAAATATTATCTTAAAATATTATTTTAGGACTTAAAATGTTTTTTTTTTTTGTAATTTGCAATTATATTGTGCAAAAATATAATTAACAGACAATAATTCACTGTACGCTGTTTTTCCTTCTAGAGACACTTTCTGCACATGCTTTGGTAACTGGATCTAACACTGTAAAAGCAGTACCCCTCAGCTGCCTGTGCACACCACCTCTCTCTCGTACAGGGCTGTTAGCAGCAGTTTTAGCCTTAGAGCTGAGGATGGATCGCCACCACACAGCCTCACCCATACTGATTTCATTCTCAATACCCTATATTTAAACAAACAATCAAAAAAGCCATAATGCCTCAAAACATGCAGGTTTTTATCCAGGAAAATGCATAGAGAAATGTAGGTACTGTGGAATCACAGCATCTGCTGTGTTTATTGAAATAAAAATCAGCTGCAGACTTGCACTTTTCATGCAAGGCCTCCCTAAGGGACATGCACCCATGGGGGCGTCTACAGGTCCATGTATATGCATGTATATAGATATATATACACTATATATATGTATACACATATACATATAGCATGTACCTATGCATATATACATGCATGCCAGCAAATTCCAGCACTCCTCTGCTGAGAAAGTGGACTAGGTTAGAGCTACAAAAAATGTCTATTTTGACAACATTTTAATATTGAATATAATATTGGACTTTTTGTTTTGAAGTGCCATTTTTTAATAGGAGTCCATTGCAATAATTCAGCTGCTTTGCTTAAATGGGCAGTTTTTCAATAACCACTTGTCAGTCTCTATTACCACATATTAATACTTTTAAGATAAAAACAGGAAATTGCAATGCAGCTGACAGACCCAAACAAATGCTTTTGAAATCTTTCTTTTTCTTTCCTTTTTCTCTTTCCTTTCCAGTAGTTGCCTCAGCTGAATTGTCCCGTTGTGCCCAGTCCTTGCGGAGCGCTGGGAAAACAGCCCGGGAAGGAGGTTTCTGCCGGCCTGCCAGCCCTCGCCCAAGGACCTGGTTCCAGTGCCTGTCTTGGCTACACGGCCCTGATGTCCTGGGGCGAGTTGGAGCAGTCCGTGATGCCTCGGAGTCCACAGGTCCTTAACAACATTAGTGGAACCAGGAAAGGCGCCACTGAGCAGGCAGCCTCTGCCACAGAAACACCCATGGCAGGAGGTGCAGCTCCCGCCTGGCTAGCTTGGGAGCACTGGGCTTCCCAGGAAAAGGGAAAACTGGAGCGTGGCCTGGCCAGGAGGCACATCCCTAGGCCGGCCTTGGTGCAGGAGCACTGCCTGGGAAGGGGAGCTCTGCGCTCCCAATGCGGACGGCGGCAGCCCCACTCCTTGGCCCATGGAAGTTCCGGACCCAGGTATCTGTCACCATCCACAGGGAACTTAATTTAGCCCAACAGATTTCAGCGAGCTCAGCAAGCACCTTGGAGGCATCTTAGGCAGAATGGAGCAGCAATCCTATTCCTTTAAGGAACCCCCCTCAACCCCTCCCCGTCTTTCTAAGGAAATCAGCTTCCAGTTGCTACATGCCTTTCCAAGTAATTCCCTTCCCTCACAGAAGCAGGTGATGCTGATGCTGGGAGCAAGCTGGGAACTGGCAAGTCCACCTTGACCGGGGCTGGGAGAGGTTTGAATGTGTGTGAGGAGCCCCGAGGAAATGAACTCGGGATGCTGGGGCTGCAAGCGCTTCTTTTGCTGCTGCTCCCATGGCTCTGTGTCCCTGGGATGCAAGAACGCAGTGTTCAAAGGGAAAAAATCTTCAAAAGCAGCAGAGGTGGGCAGTGCACCCAAACCTGAAAGGAAAACATCACAGAAAAGGCAAAGCTGGCCTAGAGCCGGCTTCCCAGCAGAGGATTTTCACAAGCAGACATCCAGGCCGCGCCGGCCTCGGTTGTTTTCCTGATTTGCTCCTGGGCTGGGAGCGCCTGACTTGCAAGGCAGCAGTGTGCCCAGTCCGCGTGTTGCACCTACCTTCCCTGCCTGGTGGCTGGAACGGCCACGGTCCCAGGGCGTTCACGGG
>JAVCKT010098764.1:0-10460 GCA_032273925.1 Rhynchotus rufescens | reverse complement strand
TACAAAGTGTTTTTTTTTCTTATATGTGAACATAAAATATGACAGAAATTCAAGAAAATCATACCTTCAACTTGCTCATATGCAGCCCTATCCAAATAGAAAATAAAGTTGCATCAAAGCTTAGATTCACATTTTTCTTGCCACATTATTTATCAAGCAGCAGCCTTTACTCATTACATCCACTTTCTCTCTCTCTGAGGTAAAGTTAGACATTTGTGAGGGTTTATACTACCATCTAGTGTAATCTTCTTTCTTTTATAGTAAATATTTTCCTATCTATTAAATGAAAAAACAAGTTACTGAGGTTACTGGATAAACTCTGCTGACACTATATTTGCCCATATTTTTAAGACAGCGATCTCTCCTTAAGGTCAGATATTTGTTGAGATTATGATTTCAAATGGTCAGCATCAGAGGCATGTTTTGTTAATTACAGAAGCAAATCTGGATTACAGTGAAATGTCTGCCTTCCATAATCCTTAATTCAATTAGTGAAGAAATTTCCTTAGAACAGGCTTAATTGGTGCCCCTTCCTTCCTTCAATACTTTTTATTAAAAAGTGGCAGATAAATATCTACCAGGAAAGACCAAAATTAAAAAAAAAAAAAAAAGAAAGAACAAGCTATGTTTTAAATGCAGAAATCTGTTATTTGAGGCTTGAATTTAAAAGCTTTAATCGTACTTTTCTGTTTTAATTTTAAGAAGGTGAATGAAAGTGGTCTAGCTCAACCAAAAGCCTTAAGTAGGTTCCAGTGGGAAACTATTTAAAGTTCAGAAATTGCCTGTGAGATTTGGTAATATGCTTGAAGTTTAGTTGGATGAAAAAGTAGCAAGATTTAGTAACCAATACACAACATAATGCTGTGAACAAATCTTGGTTCTGAAAATCATCATGCACAGTCAGACTGGATCAGTATAGCCTGATGAGAAATTCAAGTTAAATCAATGGGAGATCTCATGAAGTAAGATGCAAACAAAAGCATTGGCAGAACTTCTTGCTAATTGATTATCAACAGCTCATCCAACTTTAATAAATGTTGAAGAAAACATAACCCAAAACCCAGTTAAGCAACATTGGTTTGAATAGAATTTGCATCCATTACCACATATCAATTACACTAATTCAGATCTGTTGTACATAGAATTTGGAGTTGATGGAAAGAAAAATAAAAGCAGATGAGTCAATATCACTGTTCCTCTTCAGAGAAGATGAATTAGACCTTTCCTCCCTCATTTCACATGTATGCCCCCTCGCCATGCCATCAGGGTTAATATGCCATCAAAAGTATAATATATATTGATTTGATCATTTCAGAATGGTAAAGAAAACAACTTTGTAAAAGAAATTTGTATGTCTAACAGGAAACTGCACAAGTTTCCGCATGGGTTTTGTTTCACTCTGTGCATTCACTTCATTCACAAAGGCAAGCTCATGGTATCCAGAAGGAGACATCTCAAAACTACAGAAGAAAAAGCTTATTGCAAAACTAGACTAACCTCCCGCAGTTCTGATCTAAACAATTGCATTTACTCATATGAAATTCTGTTTATTGACATTACAGAAAAGCTTGGGAACTGGGATTTCTAAGTACTGATGCAAAAGCAGAGCAGTTTTATGGTTGTCATGAGTCTGATAGCACTGTATGTTATTGTAGACATCCTTTATCCATTATCCAAGATAAGCAGATAAAATGTGTTTCAAATTTAATACAAAAAAAAGAATAAATTTGAAAATTCCCTTATTTTACGCTTTCCCATAGAACATATTTGTGTTAAATAATTTCCTTTCTTTTGAAAAATGTACAAAAGTATAATTTAATGTCAGCAAGGTGGAAATTCTGCCCCCCCAAAAAGGATTAATTCTAGCTCTTTAATTATTGGCGATTATCTTTCTCTTAAATGAACTAATTATCATCAAGAACTCTCTTCCCAGTAAAAAAAAAATATTAGAAATGGTCTGAAATAAATGGAAACTGCTCCTTAAAAGGTTTGGTGCCTTATCGACAACCTTTGTTACTGTTACAATGCAATGTAAACCCTTTTTTCTTACACTTTGTTTTACTTGCTTCTTCCCTTTATGTCTTAAGGTGATAACCTTAAACAGTTTAAAATATATCCATTTGCTTATAAATACATTCACCTTATTTTAATATAGTTGTTTTCATAATATCTAGGTGTAATATCTGAATATCACTAAACCAGAACCTGTATAAGTGGTTCTGAATGTGCACAACAGGATAAAGTTTTCTACTAAACACTTGTACGTGAGTGTATGATTTCAATGGGTCCTGATAGATTTTTGGTTCAATTCAGTAGCATAGCTGAAACCATGAATCTTTAATTATACCAACTGAATTAGATCTGATTAGATCTGTCTCCTGTACAAAACTTCAGGCACCTTACTGAATCATTTTTTTTCCAGTTTTGCAGTATCTTTTGTATCTATGATCCTATGACCTTATACTAGATTTTAAGACAAAGTAATATATCCTCTTGATATGAAATATGTATCGATAGGGCCTTTTAGAGAATTGTTATTATTACAGCTTTTAAAATGGCAGAGAATATTTCTAAACAAAAGAAATGACTATGTTTTACATGTTAATAGAAGTATTTGTAATTTATCTTGCTGTATTATAATTAGGATTGTCAAAAGCTTAACTAATACATTGCCTTTATGTCTAGAAGATATTGAAAAAGGAAACCAATGCCTAGTTTAGAGGACTAGTTCAGATTAGTCCCACTACATATTGCTCTGAGCAGGATGTTGCTAAAGCATAGGGCTTGTAATCCGTAATAAAGAAGTGAAAAAGAAGATACAATATTTAATGCAAAGACGTTGCCAATGTTATATACCAGGAGAGTGGAAAAGAGAAAAAGGAAGATAAAAATATATGTTTTATATAAATCAGCCAAACAACAAGGGCAGGATGTGTGTATGCCATAATGAAACAATGATCAACTTACTTTGTGGGTCTGCTGAGACTGCATGCTTGGATTTTAGAAAGCTGGAAATTGAATACAGATAGTGGGAGAAGGGATGGAGAGGAGACCAGTAGGTGTTCACTGGTGAGACTGTAGAACATGTGGTAAGCTGCATATTGTAATAATTAAGGCATCTCTTTGAATTGTTCTCAAAATTTAAGCAGATCCAGAGGCCCTAGTGAGAGAATTAAGAACTAATCACATTAAAGTAGTGAAGATCAATTGCAAGTATGTTGGTAGCTTCATTTTATTATTGTCTGAAGTTGGTGAAGCCAATCATAATAAGGGAGGATCAAAGGTAGTTAATCTAATTCCCTCTGATTACAACATCCCTATTTTCAATACCAGTTAACGATTTGTCAGCATTTCCACAATTATCGTATCTTAAGAAGTCTACGTTTTTAAAGTATGAATCACCTCAGACTGGAATTAGGCATCTAGATTTCTCATATTTAGGACTGATCTTTGTGCTATTTAAATAAAAGGGAAAAAATTTCTCTGAATGCCTCTAAATTATAGATTCCATAGTAGTAAGAGCATCATCAGGAAACACCAAAATGTAAATAAAAGCTATATACACTTAAGCGAAATATAATCAAGCTCAACTTGTTACTGTTTTAATTAATTGTTTTCTGACATAAGGCTAAATTTGACTTTTCGTCAAAATAATCATTTATAGATATTTCATTTAAGATAAACTAACTTAGGTTATATTTGTACTTCCTTTGAGGTATTTGATTTTACTAAGTCAGTTTTAAACACAAAGTTCCTCCAACTCCATCTGGATCAGCCTGAATCATTCTACTCCTTATATGTTTGGTTTAGTATATGTGCTACTCTCGGTATACTTCTGTCTATATTTACCAATCTGTGACTAAATCAAATAGAAACCATGAGTTTTGAGTCTTGTCCTAGCTTTGCTATGGAATCCATTCAGAAGTCCAAAAAAAAATGTGTATGCTTTAGCTAACTGGCACAATATGCTCTGCAGCACTTTGCAGAAGTGTTATCAGAGCTAGGCAATTTAAATGTGCAATAAAAATAGCAGCTCAGCCACCACATGCTAAAGGGAATTGGCCTTAGAGCTCTCCTGCCTGCTTCTGGCATCCTAACTAGTTTATATGTATCTATCTTGGCCAAGTTTACACAACACTTCATTGTATTGCATCAATGCACTTATTTCTTTACACCGAGATCTATCCACTTGTAAAAGAGGCATCTTATGTGCATGTTATCCTCAAGTATGTTGTAATTCCAGCAAGTACTTTGAGATTGTCTAATGGAAAATACCATGTGGATAGAAAATTAAAAGATATTTCTATAAATATTGTTATATTTTATGTAATTTGCAAGCATGTGAAAACTTTCTCCATCTTCAGAAGATCAACAGTATATCAATAAGTAAATCTGTTCACTGCTAGTCTCAGATGAAAAATAATGATTTTCTCTTATATGCTTTTAGTATTTGGAACAACTTATATATAATTCATATTAAAAAAAAATGTACCTGTAACACACGTTATATAATTTATACTCAGACAATTTAGATTGTGTGGAAGGGAAATTGCACAAAAAGTTTTGTTATCAGTGGGATATTGGTTATTGTATGCGATGAGCCAATATTTTATCCTTGCTTTGCATGCAGCAGTAGTCCTATTTTTGTGACAATTTTATTTAACTGATACATATTTGGTACTCCATCAAAAATCAATTTCATATAAAGAACTAGTTACTTTTTAAAATTAGAAATAAAAAACAGAAAAGTTATTAGAAATTATAAATTGCAGATATACCTCATTTTATACGTTTAAATGGAAATGTAAAAGAGTTTAGTTTTGTGATTTAGTTGATGTTGTAATCATTTTTTCTTCAAAATATAAGTATATTGTTTTTTAATTCAAATGATCAAGTTGATAATATTCCAAAATTGTTGGAAAAAAAACCAGAAAAACATTAAAAATTCTTTTCAAATCATAGTTCGTAAAATATTACTGTGATCAGTTTCCCATCTGGAGTGAAAAAATGAAATGTTTACATATCTCAAACATTACCATACTACAGAAATACCATCCTTTCCACACCATCATGCTCTGTGCGTGTGTTCTTATTTGTACCCTGCTTGGATATGTTTTCTCTTAAATGAGATCTCCTGTGTAAATATGCTTATGCATTTCCTTCTTGTTCATGGCTATAGTTTTTGTTCGTGGTCTATGCTTTCCAATTATATTTGACTTATTTCCATTAATTCTGTCCAAGATTGTCTTACTGGCTAACTCATTATGGGTGATGGGAATAAGTACAAATACAAAAACAGAATTTATATAAAGATCTTTTTGTTTCAAAATGTAAAATAATATTTCTGGAATTGTGCAGCAGTTTCTGAAAAAGGAAGTGCTGATGATAAGAGCTAAGCTACTTTACAAGAACAGCTACAGACACTCAGTTGCTGTCTCCCATGAACCAAGGAAGAACTAAGGAAGATGAGACCAAATGATGGATCCCATGAAATTTCACTTAATCTTTCTTTATCTTCATAGAGGATAAGCAGAAGAGTAAAGCATATAACTACTGGCTTTTCTGTCAAATTACATTTCAGTATATTTCTTTCAAAAACAGTTTAACCAAAGAAAGGAAGATACATTATTTTTATCTTGTTCATAGTTTATACATACATATTGAGTGAAAAAATATTCTTTTTTTCATATTTAAAGTAATTACATTCTGTTGGTTTTTCTTTCCTGATTTTAATAAATATAATAGTAATTCTAGCTTTAAAGACCAACATACAATACTAGCACACCTGGAATACACGTTGCAAAATCTTGAACTAAAATTATGAAACAAAGATAGAAAGTTCTCATACTAACAGACTTTTCAGAGTTGTCACTTTCCCTCTTACAGACAGATAGATTACTTCATACCAAAGACATTAATATCACCTAAAGATATAATTGAGGAGTAGGCTTCATTCTCAATTTAAAAAAGTGATTTTATTTTTCACAGTGAATATATAATATGGCATTTATACTAGTCTTTCATCCTAAACAATCCCAACCATGAGTAATATGAATTTTACAAATAGTACATGATGTGAGAATCACTTTAGTTACAACTGAAATGCAGCTACATTCAGAGTGGAAACTTTCACCCTTTTTTTAACACTTGTCTACTCAGAAATTTAAGAAGAGAAAAACTGAATGCTGTTGAAGTTTCAGAGGGAAACCTATAGGGCTATAAATGGGTTTTCAATTTTTAAAATTTTTAGGCTGGCTTTCAGGACAGGGTAGATATCACTTGATACCTGCATAGCCAAGAGCAGCATGATTTCAGAAAAAAAAAAAAAATAAAAGGACTAATCACATCACACTTTTCTCTCTCCCTACTGAATGTGATAGCTGCAAAAAGCACTGCTGATCTCTTACGGGTATATACTGAAAACTTTCTTAAAGTGCCAAAATACATATTTATTTACCTGATATGCCAGAAAAAAAGGCAAGTAGCAGTGTAATGAACATTAATAAAACACCCTGGACATTTCTCCAGTGTCCCAAGTAGGAGGATGCCAAACGAGATCTCACTTTCCAGCCTTAGTTCACACTCCTGTGCCTCCGTTCACCTTCCCATCCCCACCTCGCCTTTCTCCACTGTATGATTTAAGACCAGAGTGCCAACCTTAATTTTGGATTTCCTGACTTTTATGGTTTAAGTCAGTCCCTTAATGATATCTAAACATACTTTCTTGGTATTTAATATAAAGAAGCTTTGGTTCTGAAATAGAAAGACTTTGATCTGTTGGGGCTAGAGTGTGGCTTCTGGGAGAACAGAGTGTGATTTCTATTATTTCCTAGCTCTTTCCCACTGTGTTACTTGTGACATGGTTTTCCTTTTTGTTCTGTTCTAACCAGCTACCAAATCTTTATTGAAAAGAGCATGAAAAAAAAGGTCACATGAAGGATAAAAGTGACTTTGCCAGACTAGCTTCAACAACATCTCTTTGACTTGTTTATATAGATGTGAAAAGCATATCCACATGATTAGTATCAAAATATTAGATTTAGACACCTTTTATCATCCCTTCCTCAGTGCTATTTACAATGTTGTCTACTTAGATTTACACAGCTTTTGATTAAAATCTCTCATTAATAGAACGAAAAGTGTGTCAATTTAAATACGTAAACTAGCAGACATCTGATCTGACAAGCCCATACAGTAGTGCTAAATGACACATAGCTCACATGGAAATTATGGAGTTGCATTTAGAAGGTTAATAAGCAGTGCTTACCTGGAAGAGATCATTAGTGTGGGTGCAGCACTGAGCAAACACAGCTGCAAATGCAAGTCATTTGTGGTATCTGCACTCACAAGGCCAAAGGGCCCTAAGCATTACTACCTCCAGCCCTGGAATAGATAACAGAGAGGTTTAAATCAGAGACAAATGAAGCAGAAAGTTTTCATACAGAAGAGACTGTGAAACCGCAAAAAACATCATAAGTGGAGAGAGACCTACATACTGTGTTTTCAACTTCCTTTGCTGAAAAGAGCTTTCTAAACTCCATGGAAACATAGAAAAAAGATAATTATCAGTTTTACTGATTGAGTGACGTGAGAGGGATAAAAAAGATCACTTATTTACATGCCAAAGTGTCCATCACAGTGTGAGTGGTTGGTATAGGAACATGCTGCCTTTCTTTAGAAAATGAGTAAATGCTAAGACAAAGCATCTCTTCACTTCATACTGGTGAATATGAGTTTTCAGAAAAGTTAATCCGAATTTATAGTAATTTTAATAGACAGTCCAGTCTATTGCATCTCTCTCTTGTTTTATTTCCATAGACAGAGGTAGGGCACCACAAAGGACTTAAAAAATATGATACATTTAAAAGCATCAGAAAACAGGTCAATATTGCCAACCACAAAATGATCTGAGACTTCCAAAATCGAGACAAAAGGCAATAGAAGAAAAAAGTTACAAACTTACTTGGTTACCAAAAGACCTTTCTTCTACAAGAGGTCAGACATGACACAAAGATAAATCATACCCAGTACCATGAAGAAGAAAAATAAACACCACATTCGGTTTGCCAAATAGGAATGAGATGTAGAATCATAGATGGCACTAAGGCAAATTATAAATGCTCGACCAAGTATAGCTTTATAGTTATTTTCAGGGCTAGCATCAATTCCATACACAAACAAAAGAGAATCTTTATTTATGAGAAATTTGAATTTTCTCCCAAACATCAGGAGTCCTGAAGAAATATTTGGGTTAGTTGGACAATAAAGAATATCATCATTCAGTTGACTGCTGGATGTTCAGAAAATGTAATGTTGGACTCAGTAGCCTGCAGATGGTTCAGAAATAGTAATAACAGACTCAGAAGGGTTTGATCACTGTGATAAAAGAGTGAATCTATATAAAACAGGATAACAGAGAAAAGGTGGCAAATCTATATTTTGCTGAAAACAACTTCACAAGTACTTAGCAACTCAAGGCACTTTAGAAACCTAGATGCCTCCTGGAATG
Source organism: Rhynchotus rufescens (assembly GCA_032273925.1). Taxonomy (NCBI): domain Eukaryota; kingdom Metazoa; phylum Chordata; class Aves; order Tinamiformes; family Tinamidae; genus Rhynchotus; species Rhynchotus rufescens. The sequence continues at coordinate 1,951 of JAVCKT010098764.1, read as the reverse complement.
ACCTGCTGTGGTAAGTGTTCTTCAGGAGCTTGTATAGGGATGCCTGGTTTTCTCTTTAGTCTCCTCCATTTGAAAACTACATGCTAAATGTGGAAAAAGGATCTAAATAAATTCATAGTTCACAGTTCACAGCACTGAAAGTTTCAGAATGAAACACTTTCTAAAAACAAAAATTCTCTTAGACATATTCTCAGGAAGTGAATAAAAGCGAATTCCTGCTCTCAAAAAAACTGCCAGTTTTAGTCAAAACAATATGAACAGATCTGTCCTTCACCCTTAACATCCAGAACTTCCATGTTAGATCATTTCTGAACTGCGAACAGTTGCTGTCTGATATCCAGCATAATTATATTTTTGATGTTAGATTGCAGTTGAATGAAAATACAAAGGTTAAATTGCTATCTATAAAGAAAACCTTTTTTTTTTTTTTTTTTTTTTTATTTTTTTGTTTTTTTTTGTGCAAATTTACATCACTGTTTTACTACACTGTTCTTGGCCTGACTTTATGCTGTATAAGAGTTCCCTCTACTGGTTGAGTTATTGGAGCTGAACAAGGCAGCTTGTTGCCAAATTCAAAAGATTTCAGAATCCATATTTGACATTATTTCACGATGTTTCTCTGAAACTTTGAAGCAGTTGCATTTCTGAAGCAGTTCTGTTTGGGGATTAGCAACCTTCATAAAAAGAAGCTTACTCATCTCAGTAATATAGAGTCTGAAAAGGCTTATAGAGAGGATGGTGATGACAGCATGATGTGAAGAGAGTCCCTAGACAAAGCTCATTGACCAAAATACAGAGGTAATTTAATATACAGGTAATTTAAAAACAGGAAGCATCTGATTTCAGTGTATTCACTCAATATTCCAACCTTTAAATGGGTTAACTTGCAAGACTTCCATAATATAATATATTACAGTAGGTGTTGTTTTCTTTAGCCTCCTCCAAAATATATTCTCATCAGTCTTTTTATCTTACAATTTTGTAGGTCTGCAGTAGTTGAGGGGATCTGAAGTGAAGATTTTGTCACATAAATACTTCCCTTCTCCTCTATTCTTCCACTTCTAAGGTCCACTGATGAAAATCCCAGAATTCCTTTATTTACTAGAACAGTTTTTTCCTGTATATTCACACTGGACACAATATTGTTATAGATTATTAATAACAATTTCTGACCTCTCCCTAAGAAGATGGACCTAAGAAACAGAAAATCTTTCTTCCTTATATTTTGAGGAAGCTGAGCAAATCTGTCAGGCCTATTTTTACCTGAGAAAAAAAAGAAATGCTTCTTGATTCCTCAGCAAAGACATTCTTCTACCAATGAAAGAGAGAGTAAATCAGTGTCATTACTGAGATAAATATAAAATAAATAGGAGGAAAACACTTTAATTATAAGAAAAAAAAAAAAGACGACAAAATTATCAGGCTGTCACCTCACCCCCAGAAGTCAATTGGAGACAGAATTTCTTCTAAGAGGAGAGCATCTTCTTCCTCTTTTCCAGTCTGTTCTCACCAGTAGACCAGACAAAATTTTCCATAATTGGATCAAATCAAGATCTGCCCCCAAATACAGGAGGAAAAAGAAAACAAAACAAAAAAAAGCCAGAGCTTTGACCCGTGACTGTAAGAACTGTAGTTTTATACCCCCAATAATTGTGGAATGAGTATAATTTTCCTTAAAAAAATTGTCTAACATTACTACTTCACTGTTTCTCCTCCCACCTTGTGCAATGGCATCAAGAACTCCTTTCTAAACAGAAAAAAATGGGGGTAGCTAGACAAAAGTGGTGAATTTCAAAGTTCAAAATGGTTAATTTGAAAGTTAAAATCGTTTTAACACAAAATGAAAAGTCTTCAACTCAGAAGATGAGGTAATCTTCTCTGCTTCTTCTGAAAGTTTCTTCTGCTATTCTGAAGCTTTTCTCTACAACTGTTACTGCAGCTAATGCTTTAT
>JAVCKT010098763.1:0-10460 GCA_032273925.1 Rhynchotus rufescens | reverse complement strand
ATTACATAGGAAGATTCACTCCTTTAAAGAACTACAAGACACTGTCTCCCATTGTAACACAGTCTACATTTATCCCCCTTCCCCTCGGGCTGAGACGTCGCCTGAGAAGACAAAGAATTTGGAGGGAAGAATCCATCGTAACTCTTGGCTTTGTAGATGCGCTGATTCCCTTTCCTTCCCTCGGACTGGAACATTGCCTGAGAAGACTAAGAACTGAGAGGGAAGACTCTGTCGTAACTCTTGAGTCAGTTGACAGGCTGATCCCCTTCCTCCCCTTGGGCTGAGACGCTGCCTGAGGAGATACGAGACTGAGAGCCTCCTCCCATCTTCTGGGGTGAGTGATGATTGCACATTTGTACATCAGATCTAGCTAAAAAAACCCATGCTGTAATAGAGAATTTCCTGTACTGAAATGCGAATCCTGCTTTGTAAATGTTGCATTTGAATAAATCATACTGTTTGTGAACTCGACTACTTGTTTGGAGGGGAGGCGATCGGACTTACAGTTGACAGACTGTTTGTGAATCTGATACTGCCTGAATTGAGCTTATAGTTGCTTACGCTATTTGGAAACTCAGTTCACTCCTAGGAAGGCAACCAGACCTATGGTCCATAGACTGTTTGTGAATCCGATACTGCGAGAATTGAGCTTATAGCTGATCGCACTATTTGGGAACTCAGTTCGCTCCTAGGACGGTGATCAGACCTACGGTCCATAGACTGTGAATCTGATATACTGATTTGATATCTCCTTCCCCCCCACATACCACTACGGCTTTAAAACTACAACATTTCACCCAAACAAAAAAGCTCATTTCCTGATCTATAAAATAGTGGGGGCATATCTCTCATGGTCCAACTTCTACCATGCAGATTTGTAGAGGAAATTCTTCACATTAAAAGAACCAATAAGCTATGTCAGTAATTCCTCATGTGAAATAAAATGCCCTTTTTGAAATCAGAATTAGTTCATTGATGGCATTTGCAAAGAAAGTAGGAGTTTTTCTTTGCAATTGAAATAAAAATTAGCCTCAGAGAGATACTGTTCTTTCTGTAGTGAGGTGAATGTTTTGCCTCTGAATTCACACTCCAGTTCACTTCTGAATGCCTCTTTGTCTTCTATATTAACAGCATTCCTATTACTGGCTATATCTTGTAATTTTAAGGGAAAAACACGTAAATGCCTTTCCTTTCTGATAGAGCTCAATAACAAGAATTACTGATGCCTAATTAAGTGTTCTATGAAAAAGGAAATTATCTTGGACAAGTAAAATGCTATGTCCCATCTTCGCCTCTCTTAATTTTGTTTAAAATATGTTATGTTTTTTAGGTTCTTTAACAGGTTCTTTTAGGTTCTTAGGTTCTTTAACAAATGGATAAAAAAGGAATGGAAAGACATCTCTTTGAAAGTACTTTTTCGTTTTTTTCTTCTCTGATTAAATAGGAAGCTCATGTAAACTGGGGACAGAAAAATTCAGGTGCTGAATTTAAGACGTTCAAACTTTTACACTTCTGCCACAGTACTGATGTACCTCAGGGATTCCTTTAAAGACAGATATTCAATAGTGAGAGAAACCCAGGGAGGGTTGGCTGAATAACAAGTCAGTTAAAGCAGCAATTGTTTATGCAGATAAAATTTAGATCAAAGGAAAAACTCAGCCTTTCACTGAATAATGATTACACAAAGTGAACAAGGATCTATCAGTGCAATATTTAAACAGGAAATAGTGTACAGCTGAGATTAGAAAAATAAGGAAAATTAAGTTACAATGTTAGCTTCAAAATCTATGATGTAGTAGTTCTAAGAGATTCAATTCACAGTAATTAGAAGGAATAATTTTACAGTTTCAATAAAAGGACAATTAAAGCGACAAAGCTGAAAGACAGAAGTAAGCAGTGTTTAGTTCCTAAATGCAGCAGCCTAGTTATTAACCACTGCTTAAAATTTGCTGTTTTGAAGGGAGAACTTTTCAAGACCAGTTCATCTACTTAATACAGAAAGAATTAGCTATCCTTCCAAGACAGTTTTCCTCTTGTAGAGCTACACCACATTTATACACACAGAGAAATTAGCTCTGGCTCACTTAATCACACATAAATTTAAATTTGTTCATCATATATCATCCTACCCACTTTTCAAAAAAACCTATAAGAAATAAAAATCTAAATTACCATCTGTGAAATATACTTCTAGATTTCTTTACTGGTGGAAAATCCACCACCATTTTGCGCAGATTCCATCACTGAAGTTAAGGGGAATATTCTATTAATATCAGGAGGAGCTGGCTGCTGCCTTGAAACTGTGGAGGTAATTACTTTAAAAAGCCTTTGACTCCCAGGACTCTAGTCATGAGCAGATAGTTTGCATTGCCTCTTTCCTCATTCCACACATTTTCTCCATGGAGAGCAGTCTATTTACATTGAAATTGCAAAAATAACCTTTTATGAATACAGCACTTACTGTGTGCTTTATTTGTACCATCATCTCTCTCAGGTCTTGTGAAAGATGAATGTTACAATAATGCCATACATATTCATAGAGCAACATTGTAGGATAATTCTCACAAGGCAGTTATTCACAATTTGTGAATGAATTATTAATAGCCATTGACACTTATAAATAATCAGCATAAAGTGGGCTTTGTTCATCAAATTAAACACTATGAAGAATATGAAGTATAATAATTAAAGAATATGAAGAATTTAGTATCAAGTATATCCTTTGAGCATAGAATTAAACAAAACATTGTTTATAGCGTGAGCCAAAACAGATGTTTTACATAGAACCATATAACCATTTTCTGCCAAAAGCCTGCAACTTTTGAAACATTAAGATGGAGATATGTATTGCTGCAGAGATGTTAGGGCTTAAGCTGACTAAATGTAAGCATCTATATCTAGACTGGACTGATACACGCACTAGGGCTCATTATGTCCCCAGAGAGAAAATCACTCAGACTGTACAAGATACTGATTGAAATATAACACTAAAAGGAAAAAGAGGATAGATAATGTCACACACCTTCAGTTACTGGGAACCCCAAGCCGCACAGCAATGAACGGACCTCTGACCAGGTCATGGCTCACTCCTGTCCATGGAGAGACCCATAGATACTATGGTTTTTAGAGATTTTATTGGATTCCCTTAGGAGTAAACAACTCACCATTCACCTTTCAGAAAAGGGAATTCACATGAGACCACACAACTTCTCTTTTAGATGAAGACCAGGACGTGCAGGTGGTCTACTAATTCAGAGTTTCCTGCAGGCTTCTTTTTTACCTTATCTGGAAAAGTTCAATCCAGTGTCCAAGGGACACATGGACACAGCATGGAACTGAAGGACAAGGTCCTTCAGCATATGCAGCATAGCTCAGCTCAGTATCAGCCTGCCCCTGCTCAGCTTGGCTGTGAACAACTAAACTTCTTTAACACTCATTGAAGTTATATCCTTTGTGGCACAATTCATTTTATTATGAAAAAAAAAATAGTGTATGAGATGATCAGTCTTTTCTGCAATGTCTTTTGGGAATGGTTCCTGAACAATTTACCTCCTAAGGTTTCCCTGAACTTCGAGAGAGTACTAGCTGGCCTAGGATGATACTGTACCAGAGATTAAGCAACTAAAGAGTATGCCTACCTGTTTTCAAATACTTCTATTTGCTTCTTGATCCCATGTAATTTTCTAATTCAGGCATAGCCTGTCCCAGACAATAAGAGAAAGGTGCAAAAAAAAAGGAGTATCAGTTTATGTATTTTAAAATGTGGTGAACTAATTCTGATTAAGACTTTAAGGCACATATGCTTATATACTGTTGAAGAAAAGTTCAATAAGGTATCATTTTCTCTGGAGCCTCATTAATTAAATCACATCTGTTGAAGTTTTCCTAGCAAACAAAATGTAAATACATAGACTATACAGTTTTTATCATCTAATTATAATATATATCATCTAATTGTAAAATTTCTAGTCCTTTAGGTAGCCCTGTGTACATATTTTACATAGTTTTCTCTCTGCAATGATGTACAGACTTTCTCCAAAGTTAATATTAAATGAAATTCTCTGTCCATCCATAATGAGGCTAATCAAACAAAAGAGCCTATAATTCAAAAATATATTACAAATATTTTAAAATAAACTGTAGTGATAGATTTCTGTTCTGTAAATAATATTCTTTCTTGCTGTGACTGCAGCTGTATGCAAGCAAAAGTAAAGACAGACATAAAGATTTAATTAATGGCAAATCATCCTTTGGCTGGTTAAATATCAGCATGTGCTTAAAACACCCACATGATGAATTCTTTTTAACTTTCCATATTTTCAGGTGAAATCTTTCATATTGATCTCCAGATTGCATATATACCATAAGATTAAAGTGCCTTTTAATTTTAAGTGCTGAATAACAGCATATGAGTGAAACAGTATACAGTACTTCCTGAAAAAGTCATTAGAGTCATTATATCTCCGCTTCATATCACTTGCTAAAATATAGTGGGATTCTGCCTCACTTTATTCAATGCCGGAGTAAAACCTTCACCTTAATAAGGAGCAGGATGAGTTTCCTAAGATTTCCACTGTCCCTTAGCAGTCTACTGTCAGGTCAGCCTGAAATATCAATTTATTTGGGTTTGTAAGGTCAGTAAAATTGGTTGGCTTCTGTAGCTATACTTTCTACAAATTCACTTGAGGTCACTTTAAATACTCAGGCTAAAAGTTAAAAACAGCAGAGTTCTAGCAGTGGTTATATTCTCCAGTGCAGAATTAGAAACTGTTTTAAACAGCCCTGTCCTCCATCCTCGATCAGATGTGAAGGGAAACTTCAAATAAGACTAGATCTAATTTTGTATCTTGCATGTTTTTTTAGAATTTCTCCAAACTTCTCTCAGTTGTGGTAGCTAGGGATCAGCAAATACTACCTCATTTTACCTCATCCACAAAATGAGGTAATCATTTTGAGGAAATAGATAAGGACATTTGAGGAAATAAATTTGTCTTGAATAGTGCATCTTCAGAATGTAGATAAAGCAGAGCTCAGTGCTGTTGTGCAGGACTGAATGTATGAGGCTGTGTTGATCTACTGTCTAGAAAAGCCATTGGTATCTCTTACTTCACTTTTTTTTCCAAAACTTTAACTTTATGAACTTCTACAAACTTTTATATGTTTCATAATACCATATGTGAAGAAATAATTTTTATAAAATATTTCTGGTAGTTATCTGAAACACAAGACAGAACACATAGTGAAAATAATTTAAATGATGAATGTGGAAAATGCTCGTTAGTCCATTTTGCAAGATTTTCAAGGTTTGGACAACAAGATATAAGAAGTACTAAACAAGACAAAAAGGTACAGATATTTGTAAATGTGAAGTTCTGAAACTTTAAACAAAGTATGATTTGTGTCCTACATTTGACCTTGTATCCCACACATGAACACAGAGAAGATGGTGATACAGTCTCTAGATTAAAATTCAGCAAATTCTTTTTTTTTTTTTTCACTGTTCAAACAGCATATTTATTTTAACTTGTAACTTGACTGTTGACAATTATACTTTCATGATTGTTTTTAGACAAGAAAAACTTGATGATAATTACTTTTGTAGTGAGTACAAGAACAACTACAAACTGACCTCAACACATCTATTGAATAAGTTTTATTTTTGCCTACAATAAACAGCACTTTTTTTTATGTATTGAGTACAATGGAAGCGCAGATTATGCCAGTGACTAAAAGACACTGTTAATGACATTTTTTGTAATGCATATCTGACAATAGGAAACAAATGTAAAAGTCTGAAGTAGGCTTGGCAAGCAGTGATTAACACAGGAGCATTTGGCATCAAGAAGGCTAAAGAGAATGAGGAAAAGAAGACTATTCTTTATGAGATGGACATAATGATTATTACAGGTGCTTGATTCTCTCATTAAATTGTGCTTATTACATGGAATTCACCAGATGGCTAAGGCGAAATCCAGCTTGAACACATGCCTCCTAAAAGGCACAAATAGCCATGCTGGGATGTCGAAGGCTACAAAATTACCAAGTGTAGTAATGGAGGAAAAACAAACAAACAAACAAACAAAAAACCTCTTGTGTTTGTCACAGAAGTTACCTGTTTGACAAATAGGAGCACCAAAGAACGGATAGATATCCCTAAATAAAGGGAAGAGAGGCAGTGGAAAGGTGACAGAAAGGTGGCATGTAGAGAGAGAAGTGAAAAAAAAAAAAGTATTCTCAAAGAAAATTTCTAGTGGTCATCCTGCCATGATGAAATATTTTTTCAGAAAATGGAAATCCAATTCAAATCAAGTAAAAAAAATATATAAGCATTTGAAGATAAAATGGAGAGCACAGGAGACAAAGTGGATATTTGCAGTGCAAAGATACTCATGGGAGAAATAAGTATCATATATTATAGACGTAAGAGACACAACATAAAAAGTAGGCATATTTGGTAAAGGTTGGCTAACAGTGAAACCTTAATTCCTGAGCAATAGTCCCTGAAAAATATAGATATAAATTTAGGCAGTAGCATTATTTATCTATTTGGATTATCTTATTATATAATTACATAATTACAAATATAAATGTACAAAGATAAATGGTAGCTCTTATTAATTATAAGAATGTTGATGAGAAACTGAATCAATTATACAAGGACATAACCTATCTTGCACTTCTTTTTAAAGGTTTGCCAGTGACTGTGGTATCAAAAGGAAGAATCTAAAATGCTTTGAAGCTATGAAGATTAACTACTACAGAAAAAGGGAGCATGCTTCTTCACTCTATTTCTTCAGTAGCCTTTCATGGCCTTGCTGTAATGCTCTATCTCACTGATTATATTTTATCTCCTTTCTTTCTCTAATGACAGTTGAGTAAATTGTGAAAAGGAAAATAAGCAATAAATATACTTTTACAAATGAAATTACATAATATATCTTTTTGCTAGCATTCTTGCCATTCCCAGTTATTGCAGCTGACATATCAATTGAAGGGAATAAAATAAAACCAAGCATAAGCACTTCCTTCTACTAGTTTTGCAGAGTAGTTGCAGTATGCATCTGTGAGGCCATATGGATTTTTTTTTATTTATTAGTTATGTGCTATAAAGTCAAGGGCATTGAAAAAGCTAGAAATCTGTCTGAAAAATCCAAAAATTCCTATAATATCTAGAGATAAAATGGCAGATGTCACAGAAGACATAGTTAATAGGTGAGAAGCTACATAATGGATAGAAAGAGCAGCACTTACTGCAGGTATACATAAATTATGATGAAAAAAAATCATGAAATGTGACAGGAAAAAGTAGAGGCAAATATTTTGTTAATTTAAATTCACTCAATAGTTCAAGTTGCATCCTAGGCAGAAACAGATTGCACTAATACAGTGAATAAACGTACTATTACTAACCTTGTCATAGCCATTTATCATTTTCAACCATCTGCAAACCATTTAGCCATCTGCCTCTTCAGGTTCAGGGATTTCAAAAATGAAAATACAGTAATATAAACATTTATTGATGTGAAATATCTTGAGAAAAAAGAGAAACATAACATGTTCAGCAGTGACTCTTTTATTTTTTTTTTTTTTTTTACATCATACAATAATATAAGCATTAAGATTGGAAGGGACCTTTGGAGATAATCTAGTCCAACCCCCTTGCACATGAAGGGTCCCCTAGAGCATGTGGCACAAGCTGCATCCAAGCGAGTTTTGAATATTGTCAGAGATGGAGACTCCACAACCTCTCTTGACAACCTGTTCCACTGCTCTGTCATCCCTACTGTCACGAATTTTTTCCTTAAGTTCCTGTGGAACTTTTGATGGTTCAGTTTGTGGCCGTTTCTTATGGTCCTTTCGGTGTCACTGTCCTTCTCACTCCCTCCCTTAAGGTCTGAGGACATAGATCAGATCCCCCTCAGCCTTCTCTTCTTCAGGCTGAACAGGACCAGCCCTCTCAGCCTCTCCTCATAGGGCTGTCATCATCCTCGTAGCGCTGTGCTGGACTGTCTCTAGTAGTTCCATTTTCCTCTTGTACTGGGAAGCCCAGAACTGGATATAGTCTGCAGATGTGACCTCACCAGGGCTGACTAGAGGGGGACAATCACTTCTCTCAACCTGCTGGAGATGTTCTTCTTAATGAACCCTAGGATCCTAATTCCGATCCTCTAAGGGGTTATTCCTCCTCAAGTGCAGGACCTTCCACTTGCCCTTATTGAGCCTCAAGAGGTTTCTCTTCACTCACTTGTCCAGTCTGTCCAGGTCCCTCTGGATTGCAGTGCAGCCCTCTGGCATATCAGCTACTCCTCCCAGTTTGGTGTCATCAGCAACTTGAGCTGTCCCTTCATCCAGGTCATTGGTGAATAAATTCAACAGGATCAGACCGAGGACTGACCCCCTGGGGGACACCACTAACTACAGGCCTCCAACTAGACTCTGCACTCCTGGTTAGAAACCTCTGAGCTTTGCCATCCAGACAGTGCTCAATCCACCTCACTATCCACTCATCTAACCTACACTTGCGGAGCTTACCCAAGAGGATGTCGTGAGGAATAGTTTCAAAAATCTTGCTGAAGTCAAGACAGATGACATTCACTGCTCTCCCCTCGTGTACCCAGCCAGTTGTTCTATCACAGAAGGCTCTCAGGTTGGTTAAGCATGATTTCCCCTTGTTGAATGCATGCTGACTATTCCTGGGCACCTTCTTATCCTCTACATGCTTAGAAACAACAGCCAGGATGAGCTGTTCCATCATTTTCCAGGGATGGAGGTGAAGCTGACCAGCTTGTAGTTGTCTTGGTCCTCCTTCTTGCCATTTTTGAAGACTGAGTGACATTGGCTTTCTTCTAGCCTTCAGGCACCTCTCCTGTTTGCCAGGATCTTTCAAAGATGATGGAGAGTGGTTTACCATTAACATCCGCCAGCACTCTTGGGTGCATCCCATCGGCACCCATGGGTTTGTGGTTGTGAAGTTTACCTAAGTGTTTTCTAATCCAATCTTTCTCTACTCAGGGCAAATCTTCCTTTCTCCAGGCTTCTTCTCTTGTCTGCAGGGTCTGGGATACCAGAGGGCTACTCTTGGTAAGCACAGAAGCAGACGGCATTCAGCAACCCTGCTTTTTCTGTATTTTTCGTAAACAGGGCACCCACCCCATTCACCTGCGGACCCACGCTTTCCCTTATCTTCCTTTTGCCTCTGATATGTTTCAAGAAGCTCTTCTAGTTGTCTTTAACATCCCTTGCCAGATTCAATTCCAAATGTGCCTTAGCCTTCCTCGTTGCTTGCCTGGATTCCCTGACAATATTTCTATTTTCCTTCCAAGTGGCCTGTCCTTTTCTTTTTCCCCATCTGTATATTGCCTTCTTCTGTTTGAGTTTTGCCAGGAGCTCCTTGCTCATGCACGCAGGCCTCCTGCCCCCACTGCCTTTCTCATAGGGATGCACCGCTCTTGAGCTTGCAGGAAGTGATGCTTGAATACTAACCAGCTGTCTTGTGTCCCCTTTCCTTCTAGGCCCTAGCCCATGGGATTCTTCCAAGTAGGTCTCTGAAGAGGCCAAATTTGGCCCTCCTGAAGTCCATGGTTGCAAGATCACTTATAGCCCTGCTTCTTGCTAATCGGATCCTGAAATCCACCAATTCATGATCACTGTAGCCAAGGCTACCTCCCCCTCCTCTTTGCATCTTCAACAAGTTTCTCTTTATTTGTTTTTACTAGGTCTAGTAACGCATCTATGTTCCATCACTTTTCCAGAGTTGGAGGTGAGGCTGACTGGCCTCTATTTGCCTAGGTCTTCTAATTTTCTAGAAAGAATATTTCTAAAAAGAAAATTCTAAAAATATTATTTTCTATTTTTTTCTAAATTTTAATGTAATTTCACATTTAATGTAATTTTCTAAATAACTGACTGTGAAGCAACTTCCAGCTCTGTAAAAGGCCTTCTCAGGGAAAGGGTTAAACTGAGAATCAGTGGGGGAAATACGAGGGATTGAGAGAGTGAGGATCAGGGTGGGTGGAGGAGCCACGAGGCAGGCAAGGTGGAGGAGCCATAAAGCCACTAGACGGGCAGGAGGAAGGGCAGGAGGAAGACCAGTGGAGGACCATAAATGGCAAGAGGCAACAGCCTTCTGGTGTTTGGACTTTTGTGAGTACGGGGCGTGGTCTGGTTGGGTGTTACGGGATAAAAGGGAAGAGTTACAGCATTAAAGGGGCTATTTGTTCCCCCCTGCACATAGTCCCCTGTGATTTCTTGGGCTAACCAATGTCACAAGTGGCACCCAAGATGGGATAGTTCTTTATGCCCAGACTTGAAGGTGGCGCGGGTGCACAGAAGAACTGGGGGAAAAGGAAAAGGAATAATGGTACCAGAGAAGCTCTTTCAGGGGAAAGACAAGTAACTTTGAGCCACGCTGCTGTGAACTGTGGGGAATAATCATACCAAGGAGCAGGAAAAGGTCCTTC
>JAVCKT010098762.1:0-30007 GCA_032273925.1 Rhynchotus rufescens | reverse complement strand
TTTATTTTATTTTATTTTATTTTATTTTATTTTATTTTATTTTATTTTATTTTATTTTATTTTATTTTATTTTGGAGGAGCCTTTTTATTTGACGTACCTGGACACAGTTAAGAGGAAAATTGGGAGGAGTCCCAATTACAAAGGAACTGCTGCTACAATTTAGAAGAAAAACCCATTTTCTGAGCACGCCGTGAAGCAGGAGCCCGGCTCCAGAGCCCATTCTAGCTTCTCCCTTTGGGCTTTTCTCCCCTAAAAGAGGGGACATGTTGCCCATTGTGTACACAGAAGCAGGACCCTTGTCAAGAAAGAAGGGACATTTGAGGTGGGAGGAGATGGCAGGAGACTGAAGGGACCTTGCTTGCTCCTTGGTCCTGGAGGGTCCCCTGAGGAAGGTGCCTGTGGACGGTCTCCTTAGGAACGTCCCCATGGAAGTTCTCCCCTCAGGGAACGTCAGGAGGGGCCCCATAGAAAGTCCCCTCAGGAGGGTCCCCATGGAAGCTCTCCCCTCAGGGGTGTCCCCAAGGCAGGTCTCCTGGGAAGGACCCTCATGGAAGGTCTCCCCTCAGGAGGGTCTCCAGGGAAGATCTCCTCTCAGGGCAGATGGCAAGAAGGTCCCCGTGGAGAGTCCCCTTAGGAGGAGCTCCATGGAAAGATCCTTATGGAAGATGTTGCCTCAGGAGGATGCCCATGGAAGGTCTGCATGGAGGGTCCCCCCTCAAGAGGGTCCCCATAGAAAGGTCCATATGGAAGATGTCCTCTAAAGAGCATCTCCATGGAAGGTCCTCATGGAGGGTGGCCAGTGTCACCCAAGGCAACTGGAGTCCCTCGAAGGGAGGTGACTGGGATGCACAGGGAGGTGACCGGGATGCACGTGGAGGCCCCCTGGCAGGGTCCCGCTGACGGGATTCGGATGGTCATTAGGACCTGAGATCCTTAAAACGGGGCAGCTTTTCCTAACAAGCTGGGAAAAGTCACACGTGGAGCCGGCGCCGGCGGGAGCAGCCCCATCCAAGGGCCCGCGAGCCGGGACCTGCCTCTGCTGCAGAGCCTTTTCCCGGGATCCCCGGGCTGCCCTGGGGTCTCACTGGGTCCCGTGGAAGAGGGGAAGGAGACCTGCGGGAAAGGTGGGATGCGGAGCCTCCGGCTGCATCCCCACGGCAGCCGTGTCCCCTGGTGTCGCTGCCGGTGCGGGCGGCCCGGGAAAGGGCTGGTCTGGCCCTGTTTGCCGGGATATCTTTGCACCGGGACAAGGAAGGGCCCGGGGTGGGAGACAACACGAAAGGGCCGCCCTGACACAGTTCCCAGGTTTGTCCCTGGGAATTCTTAACTACGGCCTTGAAAGACCCACATAAAAAAGCAGGAGGCCCCAGCAGGGCCCCGTTTCACTGGGAGGTATCACGGATCCTTTCCCTTTTCATCCCCCTTTATTTCTTCCTTTCCCCCCTCCTCGGGACTCGGCAAACATCCCCCGGCCCCTCTCAGAGCGCCGGGAGCGCCGGGATCCCCGGCTCCCCGCGGCCACGTCCCGCCGGCAGCGCAAACACAGCCGTGTTTGGGCAGAGCCAACACGGGCGCCGGAGCCGCTTTGCAAATCCCGCCTTATCCTGCTTTTTTTTTTTTTTTTTTTTTTTTACTGGAAAACTGCCCCTCTGTGCCCCATTTTCCCCGCCTTGCTCCGGTATTTGGGTTGTTTCCTGCTTCGCTGACACATTTGGGTTGATCCTGCCTTGGGAAAGGCGTCGGTGCTTCGCTCCCTTCCTGTGTTCCTTGATTCGGGAATGCAGGGAAACGATTGAAGGGGGCGGTTTGGAGGGAGCAAAGTGGGTGACAAGGGACCGACGTGGGCTCCGGCAACCTGGCGCTTTGGGAAGTCAGGCGAAATCCCTGGGATCACGGCTGGCTGTTCATGGCCATTCCCAGCATCCTGGGGACCAGTATCAGGAGCCACACAGGGACGGATATAGGGAAAACCCTTCCATGGAGAGACAGGGACAGCTCGGGGAGGGGTGACAGCGGGCGCGGGTGTTCAGCACAGCCGCGACAACAGGCAGACAGACAGCCCCATGGCCAAACCACAGCCCCCAGCCCCGGCGGCTCTTGCTGCCAGGGGAATCCTCTGTTATTCCGCCAGCTCCGGGCAGGAGAAGCTCCTGAGCTAATTAATAACAATGATGGTCATTAGGCCGGCCAAGGACTGTCTGGTCTGGGCGCTTTGTGGATTGCAGGCTGCCCCCGGAGGCTCCGGCTCCGTCCTGGGCTCCCGACTGCCTCCAATGGGCCGGGAGAAGCAGGGAGGCTGCAAACAGTGATGGAGAGCCAGGAAAATCATGGATCAGTGGGACGGGAAGACTGGGAGCAGCCCGAAATGTGGGGCTGCAGCCTGGACTCCCATTGCTGGGCTCTGCCCATCGGCATCCAGCATCTGTGGCGCGTTGCAAAGGGCCCCATCAGTTTTATTTGAACACCAGGATGCTCCACACGCTAAATATCCCCTTCTCCGGCTGCCGTTGAAGGTCTCCCGGTGGGATTCGGGATAAGCAGGATAAAGCTCTCCCTTAAGCCTGCTAAGGGATGTGGCTGCATTGCTCAGCTCCCTAAACTTGACCCGGCTCGTCACACTGCCTGGTGGAATGGGTTTATCGGGAAAGAGGAAAAGGGCTTTTCCTAAAGTTGGCACTGGCGTGACCTGGGAAATCCCTGCCCGCGGGATCCCTGGGTTTCTGCAGATGCTGCTTGATAGGGGCTACAATGCACAGGGACACTGGCCTTGGTTCCTGGGCATGTGTCCCCTGCCAGGGCGGCCTGGTGGACGGTGCCCACGGCCAACTCATCCCTCTCCCAAAAGAAGGGTTTTCTGCCGTCCACTCAATCCACTCGCGTTGGATTGGGAATCCAAACAAGGAGCTGATGCTGAGGGCTGCAAGTTAGCAGGGATCCCAGTTATCAGGATTCCCAGTTATCGGGATTCCCACCTGGATCCCAGTCGCTCAGTCCCTGTTCACATCTCTGAGTGCATCTCTGCTGGGGATCCCAGTGGGCGCAGACCAGTTAGAAGGTCCTCACGGGTGGGTCCTAGTTAAAGGGATTCCAGCTGGTGGGTCCCAGGCATCAGAGCACCCTCAGCAGGTCCCCGTCAGTGGGTTCCTATCAGCAGGGCCCCATGAGCCAGCCCCTATAAGCAGCTCCCCTTTAGCAGCTCCCCATCAGTGGCTCCCCGTCGCTGCATCCCTCCCCGCACGACCCCTCTTGGTGGGTTTCCTTCTGCAGACCCCCATTAGTAGGCCCCAATTAGCAGGCTCCCATTAGCAGACCCCCGTTAGTGGACCCTCATTAGCAGACCCTCATTAAGGGCTCCGTGTTAGCCGTGGAATATCCCGGTGGAAGGAGGCATCTCCGTTAGTAGCGTCCTGTTATTAAGTGGCCATTAGCAGCGGTGTCCCCGGGGATCCGCATTAAGGGGCTCCCTGTTAGTAGATCCACGTTAGGGGCTCCCCGTTAGCAGATCCGTGTTAAGGGGCTCCCCGTTAGCAGGTTCGCATTAAGGGGCTCCCCGTTAGCAGATCCCCGTTAGGGGCTCCCCGGTGGCCGGTCCCGCCGCGGGCCGCCCCGTCCGGGCTGCGCCCTTCTCCCCGTGGCCACCGGGGGCCGCTGCCGCCCGCCGCATCCCGATCCCGCCGCATCCCGATCCCACCGCATCCCGATCCCTCTGCGACTCGATCCCGCCGCATCCCGATCCCACCGCGTCCCAATCCCTCTGCGACTCGATCCCGCCGCATCCCGATCCCTCTGCGACTCGATCCTGCCGCATCCCGATCCCACCACATCCCCATCCCGTCGCTTCCCGATCCCACCGCATCCCCATCCCGCAGCATCCCAATCCCACCACGTCCCGATCCCGCTGCCTCCCAATCCCACCGCATCCCCATCCCGCAGCATCCCGATCCTACAGAGTCCCGATCCTGCCACATCCCGATCATGCCACATCCCCAGCACATCCTGCTCTCAATCCCACTGCATTCCTGTCCCCACCACATCACACTCCTGATCCCTCCACATCCCAGTCCCGCTGCATCACCATCCCTGACGTATCCCTGTCCCCACTGCATCCCCCTCCCCACTGCATCCTGTTTCTGCTCCCTGCCTTATCCCCGCTCTTGATCCCACCACATCCCTGTCCCCAGTGCATCCCAATCTCACTGCATCCCTGTCCCCATGGCATCCCTGCTCCTGCTGCTTCCCTTGTCCCTGTTGCAACCGACATTCCCACTGCATTCCCCCATCTCACTACATCCCTGATCCTGCCGCATCACCCACTTCCAGTGCATCCCTGGCCATGGTCCTGTTGCATCCTTGCCCACTCCATCCCCAGGCCCAGTCCCACCATATTCCTGGTCCTGCTGCATTCCCAGTCCTGCTGCAACCCTGGATCAGCTTCATCATCCATCCTTGCTGCATCCCTGGTCCCAATCCTGCTGCATTCCCCCGTACCCCTTTTCCCACTGCTGGCCCAGTTCTGCCACATCCCCAATCAGATCTCGCCGCATTCCTGGGTCCGCTGCATCCCGAGCCAACTGCATCCCCAAGCCAGTCCCACTGCATCCTTGCACCCCTGCATCCCCAGCCCAGTCCCAATGAATCCTCCAGCCCTGCTACTTCCTTGTCCCATCCCATCCCATCCCATCCCATCCCACGGCAGGTCACAGCCACCCATGGTGCCAACCCGTTCCCAGCAGTCCCTTTCCAGGCACCGCAGCGGGATGGGAGCGGGACAACAACCCCGGCAGGAGCATCCACAGCCCCCAGCGCCCCGGAGAAAGTCCCGCCGTGTCCTTGGCACATCCCGAGCGCCGGGAGAATTGATGCCGATGGATTTTCCGCCCGAGTCTGTCAACAGGGCTGACCGCTCCCCCTGGCCCCGCTAATCCCCGGCCGGGCTGTGCAAACAGCTCGGGGCAGCGCGGGCGCTGCATGAGAAGCGCGTCCTTGCGCCTAAGCCGCCGCGCGGGTCCCGCATCCCGAGCGCCGGATTGCGGCCGGAGCCACCGCCGGAGCCGGCCCTAATCCCCGGCGTGGGGACGGGGACAGCAGCGCGGTTGGATCCGGACATTATTCCCACTTTTATTATCTATCGATTGCCGGTGTCGGCAGGGTCGCGGTGGGAAGGGCCTCGCTCAGCCCCACGCTCCCCTGCTGCAAAATAATAATTATTATTTATTAGATAATAATAATAAGATACAACCCAATAATAAGAACAGCCCAAACTCATTTCTCCCATTTTCCCTCCTGAGATTAATGATAAACCACCCGTCCCCTCAGCGAAACTGATAACGCCTCTAATTTCACTCGGAGGGCTGGAAATGCCATTTCCAGGCAAAGCAGCCGCCGCACGGCTCCCTTCCCACCAGCTTTGATCAAATTATTATTTTTTTTTCTGCTTTCTTTGCCTCTTTCTTTTTTTTTTACTTTATCCCCCCCTCCCTTCCTTTCGCTTTGAAAGCAGCAATGCCCCCGGAGCTACAAACAATGCACAATGCAGCGAAAATCATATTTTAGTCAAAACAGGCAGACGGCGCTTGCAGCCAACTTCCAAATTAGCATTTTGAGGGCAAATACGGCAGCAATTGGAGATAATGAGGCCTGATTATTCAGTCCAATGAATGTTAACGAGGGAGCGAGGGCGCCCGCTCCTTATCTCCCCGGCTTTCCATTTCGCTCCGTTTATTTTGCTCCCGAGCGCTTCACATTTGAACCCTCCATTTGTTTGCGCCTCCGCAGGGGCGGCCAGCGCCGATCCCGGGGGATTCAGAGCTTTTTCCCCTGCCCCATTGGTCCCGCTCGGCCCAAGTCCGAGGCCTGGGGAACTCGGGACACCCATGGGACGGGATTCCCAGTAGCTCGGAGCAGAACCCCCTGGAAAACCTAATCCGGGGGCTGTTTGCCGGGTCGAGGCGGCAGCTGCCGGGGTCCCACCGTAAGACACAAAGCGCCGGAGAGGCAGAAAGTGCCGAGATAATCAAGTGAGGAGGGGGGGGGAAAAAGAGGGAAAAACAATCAAAAGAAGGGAAAATAAAAGGCAGATCACAAATAAGGATAAGGGGAGGCGGAAAGCGGGGCCGGGCCCGGGAACCGCAGGTATAATTGGATTTCAGGCTGTGTCCGTGGTGATAACAAATTCCCCGTGGTTCTACTTTTCCCCCTGTTTTCATGTCCCTGTTTTCAGGGAATATTTGAATGGGACATTTGGATCTGGCCGGGGCAGAGGCTCTGTGGCACCTCGCTAGGCAGCGGGAGAAAAAAACAGGAAAAAAGTCATCAGGGTGGGAATAAAATATCATTTTATCATTTATAAATATCATTTATATCATTTATCATTTATATCATTTATTATTATAAAATATCATTTTTGCCATTCTGGGCAAAAAAACAATGCCAGAAATCACACACAGCCCCAAACGTGCCCAAATACGTTGCTTTCTCCCTCATTCCGAGGTGTTTTCGGCCAAGCAGAACTAACGGTGCCGGCCCGAGGGGGAGGAAGGAGGCGGCCGGGGGAGGAAGGAGCCGCCGTCCGTCCCTCGCCCCGGGGCAGGCGGCCGAGCGTGGCGCGATGGCCCCGATAGAGCAGGGCCGGCCCGAAACGGCCCCGAAACGGCCTCGAAACTGCCTCGAAACGGCCCCGAAACGGCCCTTATCTCGGCCGCATCGGCCCCGGCTGCCGACCTTGCCGCGGGCGCGGGAAAAAAAAAAGAAAAAAAGAAAGGAAAAAGAAAAAAAGAAAAAGAAAAAGAAAAAGAAACAAAGAAAAAAAAAGAAAAAAGAAAAAAGAAAAAAGAAAAAAGAAAAAAGAAAAAAAGAAAAAAGAAAAAAAGAAAAAAGAAAAAAAGAAAAAAGAAAAAAAGAAAAAAGAAAAAAAGAAAAAAAGAAAAAAAGAAAAAAGAAAAAAAGAAAAAAAGAAAAAAAGAAAAAAGAAAAAAGAAAAAAAGAAAAAAGAAAAAAGAAAAGAAAAAAGAAAAAGGAAAGAAAAAGATGCTCTTTCTGCACCTGTTTTAAATTTTTTCTCTCTCTTATTTCTTTTTTTTTTATTTTGACTGGTTTTGTTTCTTAATACCCATGCTTATGCATGTTGAATAGAACAGATTTCACAATATTCCCCACAAGGCTACAACTGCCTGCAGTGCCAGCTGCAGCATCTCTGTACCACACACCCCGCGCTCCAGTCCTACCTGCATCTCCCTGCTCAATGCATACAAAATGCTGCAGATGAACAGATTAACTCTTTTCTAACGGAGTTTTTACCTTACAGTACCTCTCCTGCACACAATATATAACACATTGTCACAAGTGTTGAGAGAAAAAAGGGGATTTCAAGTATCTTAAGAGACTTTTATCTCTGATCCTTTTCTAATAACACAGAGAAGACTTGGGGTAGCATCTCATGACACAGGGGTCGCAGATGCTCTCTCTGTGGCATCCAAATTTCCCATTCCTGTCCCTGACTCGTGTCATATACTGAGGGTGAGAAGGTTACTGGGAGCCTAGGAATGACCAGTGTAGCCCACTCACTCCTCCACTTCTGACATGTCAGCTAAGGAAGTGCTGGCTGCTGCTACCCAGTCAAACACACGCACACGGCGGAAAGTTTCCTTTGCTAGCCCTTACCCCAAAGGGTGACTATTCCTATAGCATTTTCAGAAATCTTGGCTGCACAGGGTGATCTCCAAATACTGCATTTATCTTTCTTCTCTGTCTTTATCAGTTTCAGAGCTATTCTGCTTAAATTCATAAAAATGTAAAATTCCATGAGGTAAGGCCACTTTTTGGAGGCAGAAGCCTGGAAACAGAAGCAGTAACACGTCTAACAGTGCTCTTGCTTTCCTCCTTTTGAACAGTCTGTATGATTTATGACAGGCAATCAGTCTCATATATTAAACAACTCCTAGGAATAGGAGGAAAATAAATTCAAATAAGAGAGACAATAAGTACAGTCAACACATGTAGTGTCTGGACCGCTATCAATGAGGGCATTTTATTTTCCTCACTCCCTGTTTGGTCTATGGAGCCTTAGTGCTGTATTGCCTACGATTTGCATACCTAACAGCAGGTAAATTAACTCTTTTGCTTCCATAAGTTTGGATTAGCACTATGCATTTAATGCCCAGCGGAAGCTAAGAAGGTTAAACTATCATCTCAACATAGGACATAGTCCTTTTCTCTTCAGGAATGTCAGTAATGCTAATGGCTTAATCATTCTTATTATTGCCTGAGCTTCTTTATATCCTTTGAACTTTCTTTGAAGCCCAGATTTAGCACTTTTCTCTGATCTGGTTTATTTATATCCTGCACATACTTCTAAGCAGATCTTCCACTGTACTAGAAGTTCGGGGAACATGTATTGTGCAGCATTACAGCCCCTATATGGGAAATACATTGATCTGAATGATCTGAGAGGATTATTATAAGCATTAAAAAAATCAAAGTTTATGCACACTTGTGAGAAATCCCACATGCAGGAGTAGATGAATTCAAAAGTGTCAAGTCTTATAACTGAAATATGACAGTGATATATAACCTTAGGAACAGGGATTTGACCCTAATAAGTTATTTCAACCAATCTCCTGTAACAAACATGATTGATGTGGGACGTCTAGCATACAGATCCTTTCCCAGGAGAATTTATCTTTCCTTTCTGGAAGGCTGGGAAATGAAAGAATTGTAGGAAAATAGCAGGAGTGGGAGTCATCTCACTTAAACTTTGCCAACTAAAAGTTAGGCACCTAATCTAAGCAAATTGTCTAGTCTCTGTCTGTGGCAAGCACAAGCATCAGACACTTCTAAAGGGTAATTCATCTCATTCTAAGTAGGAGTCTAAGACAGGTAGAATCAATTATCCTCCAAAAGCACACGTATTCCCCAGGTATATCCAGCTCTACACAGAACCTCAATGATTAGCTTAGGATGACTCCTACCATCGAGATGTCTAACATTAGAGGAGAGGTACCCGCTCTGGGAGACGAGTGCTTGTCCTCAGCCCCTGTCCCGTGCCAGCAGCTGGCCAGCCGGCCCAACGGGAATTTCTGCTGCCTCTCCTCAGCTCAGGCACCTCATTGCCTACAGCCTCACACCTCTCCAGCAGACAGCTCCTTCTCGTGCCCAAATCTTGAGTCAGAGGCAGAGCATCCCTTACAACTTAGATTCAGAGTGAAGACAAATGATCAGTAGGCTGATCACACATAGAATTGGCTCCTACAGTTTTTTTTATATATATATTTGCTACAATGATTTGTATGTGGAGTTCAGTACCAGAAAAGATCATAAACAGAGCACGCATATGTCGATTTTTCAATATGTCTCCCTTCTCTCAAAAGCACTTCATTTATGCCTAACTTTTAGCAAAGGTCTGAGCAAGAACATCAAGTTGCCCTGGGGAAGCTGTGTACAATAACGGCATAAAAGCATTGCTGACTGCTACTCAGTAGAAGTTTATGACCTTGTAGACTCATTAACATTCCCCCTTCTTGTTTACCCACTTGAGATTGGGCTAGGCTTATCACTCTTCCATTTCCAGGGCTGAGCTTTGGTTTGGTTCTTTCCCAGAGCATTTACTGAACATGCACATATTTTTGAACTGTAAGCTTTGCTAGCTTTTATGCCAGGAATGATGACAGTAAAACTGAAGTTACTTTTGTATAGCCACCACAAGGGACAACCCTTGTCCCCAGAAGACATTATCTTAATTATCTACATCATCTTAAGCTACAAAGCACAGGGTAACCCACTGTATGAGCATGCACAGCTCAGCTTGCTCTAACCAAACTATGACAACTTACATAGACATAAGATTCCATATGTAGGAATTGTTTCCATAACAGATATTGAAATTCACCACATTTTGGAAACTTAGCATCTCTAAAACCAATCAAGGGAAAAGAAAATATGTTTGATGTTAGTTTCCTTTCTTGTGAATATTTCTGGTCAAAACTCTTCATCTCCACCTAATTGGTTGTGAGTTTTTCATGAGGGATAACAGTATCCTAGAGAAAATATTTATAGTAATGACTCTAAATTGGTACTGACTACTATAAATTGGGAATTTCTGAAACTGGGGGTATATTAACATATTCCATTCTCTTAGCTTTTCCAATAGCTAACAGAGTTTTTTAGCCTTTGTGATTTATGACCATTTTGATTGAATATGACTTACCTAAGACTCATATCTGAATGACATGAACTAGACAGATTCCCCTTTATCCAGCCATTTTGGCTACCTAAGAAGATAGTAAAGGAGAATGGAGAAAACCCACAAAGTAAGTGCTAGTTGCACAGGTCTTGCACAAAAAGCACATGTGTTTTGACCAAACTGGAAGCTGCACAGTAGTATGGCCACCAAGCTCTTCTTTTCTGGTAAATTGAACAGCACTAAGGAATCTTCCCAGTCTCTGGAAGTCAGTGTTCCCTGATTGTAGAATGGTTTTTGGCATGATTTTGTCAATGGCCAGGAAGCACTTCCCCAAGCAATTACTAGACATGGACCAGAAATCAGCACAAGAATTCCAGGAAGGAAAGGGAAAACCCATGGATCCAGGATGGGCTTACAGGGTACCCCTCCTTCACCCACAGAGCAGGTGGTGTATAGGAATGGACAGGCATTGCACTGAGGGAAGGAAGGCAGGATGGCATCAGGTATTTACCCTGCATGTGCAGAGGAGTTGCACTAGATGATCTCTAAAGGTCTAAATCACTCTAAATCACATAGATTCTGTGATTCTATGATTTGAAAAAGGACCATTAGCAGCAGCCTGTCTAGTTCCATACATGGTACCTTGTATGGTCCCATGATACACCAGAGCTGTTGGAGGTACCTCAACTTCTTCCTGGGATCTGTTCAAACAAGCTCTTTCTCTTGTAGCTAGAGAGACAAACTTATCTGCTCAACTTGTTAAGTCCTTGTTAGTGCTGTTAAGTCCAGTGCATTCTTGATGTCTCTTTTTCCTTCCTAAAACAGATAGCACTTTGGACTAGACAATATTTTCCTATTTATTTCTACCAAAAAAAAAGCTCACATTTTACAATTGGAAATAATGGCAGGGCTAGTTAAGCTATGCTGTTGATTTGGATATGGCTCTAAACACAGTAGGATTCCTTCATGGTAGCTCTGCGTTCTCCGTTTCTACAAACCACTAATATTTGGTGACTCGGTTCTGATGTTGGAGCCCTGCTGGTCCACAGCTCCCCCGTGCCCCTCGAAACGTTGGGGAAATACAAGGATAGAGCAGTTTGCAAGTTCTCTTAGTTGCTCTGCAGGCTCCAGCAAAGCCTTGTATGGGCTCTGCTGAATACTGCTGCTCTTCTGTAGTTTGGTACTGCGGTCTGGGATATGGACAGTCCCAGATTAGGGAGAATTTGTCACCCAGGTGACATCTCCTTTACTGGTACCCGTGGTATTGGCTGGGCAATGTACAAGCTAGTCTAAATCATGGAGGAGAAAGAAGATGAATGCCATGTGGCCTGTATCACTTCTTTCAAATGCCTTCATAGAAGTCATATGTGTCACATTAAACACATTTTCTTCTTCCCTTAAAACCATGTTATCCCTAGGCTATGCCCTTGACTTGGCAATCCAGTGTGCTCCCCGTGTTCCCTTCCTTGGGGAACAGGTCAAACTAACAGCTGCAGGATAGTCCCTACGGGCTTGTCACCAAAGTATTCAGCAATCAGCTTCACCTTCCAGCCCATTTCTTGTACTGATTGCATTATTTCAGCATAACACCATCACTGTACCATTTTTTTTGTGTACTCCCTTTCAGAGTATTCCCGTCTTTGAATGAAGAGAAATCCTTTTTGTTTCCTGCCAAATACGCTGAGCTACAGTATAGCTAAACCTTTGGAGCGCTCCTGGAAAACTATGCCTGGAATTATTCCAAGAGGGAAAAAAGTCTGTTGTTTCAGAATCACAGAATCATAGAATCCTTAAGGTTGGAAGGGATCTTTAGAGATCACCTAGTCCAACCCCCTGCACACGCAGGGTCACCTAAACAGCAGAAGGGTGTTATCCTAGTCAACAAATCTTGCATGAAAGTCCGTAAGAAATGCTAGAAACAGATTTCTAGATTTAGCCCAAATTCTAAATGCTAGATTTACTTTAAAAGATTTGTAGTGACTCTTCAAAATAGCTTAAAATACTTTTTATTAGTTTATTTAAAATGATACCCAGATAGAAAGCCCTGAGCCTTTTTCTTCAAGCATAATTAGCAGGGCCAGTGCAGACAAGGTAAAGAATATAAGTTACTGAAAATATTACTAATGATTCGAGTCTTTCACACTTTTTGACTAATAAGCATGTACTTCTAATCGTACATATTACAGGCACACACACTTTTATAGTTAGGTTGAAGAGAGAACATAATTTGCATGCAAATCATATCTTTTTTATTTAAATATAGCATATTAAACAGCAAAATTGAAACTTTCCCAATGGAATTTCAGCAATAAGCCTCTGTTTTGTGTTCTATTGGGGCCCAGTGCTGAAGACCATTTTCCTAGCTGGAAGGAAAAACAAAAGCAAACCAAAAAAATCCCCAATTCCTGGGATAAGTCTCTGGACACTTAAGTCTCTTACCTTCTATTAGAAGCAATTAAGTAAAGCTAGGAGTTCATGTAAGTTTTCCTTTTTCCTCTGGTATCTAAAATACATGGATA
This sequence comes from Rhynchotus rufescens, assembly GCA_032273925.1. Taxonomy (NCBI): domain Eukaryota; kingdom Metazoa; phylum Chordata; class Aves; order Tinamiformes; family Tinamidae; genus Rhynchotus; species Rhynchotus rufescens. Next base: position 17,310 of record JAVCKT010098762.1, on the reverse strand, counting down.
TATTTTTGGAAACTCCAGAGGTTTTCTTGTATTATCTCTCTGTTTTACCTGGCTTTTCTAAGCGGCCTGTTGCAAACGCTGTTGTGAAGACCCAGCTATGTTAGTGTGTAATGAAAAGTGGTCTCTAATTAAGCAACGTGGAGTTAGGAAATGCAAATGCCTTTAAGGGTTGACCTAAGACTTTGTTTTGTGGAAGTTCAGTCATGGCCCGCTCAATGGGAGAAACACATTAGAAATACAGAAATGGCAAATAGATTTTGATGTGTGCTGGTTCGAGGGTTTTCTCTCCTCCATCTTCAGCGCTTTCCGATCCTGTCAGTTTTCATTCAGATGAACGAAATTTATCTGAGATATGTTCATTTCTTGCAGTCTTTAAAGAGCCTCGTAATCTCTGCTGAAAGTGTCTGCAAGATGTTTCACTGAAACGCAATTTGGGCATGCAAATATAGTAAGAAAATACATATGCATATATTTTAACTCATAATTTGGAGTGGACTTACTACTACAGAACTAAAGGATTTTTTCATCTATGTAAAAATTTCCTTTTAAAACCATGTGGCTTTTTAAAATGACCTTAGAAGCTGGGAACTGCTTCCATGCTGTGTTTTTTACCTTCCATCAAGTGTAAAAAAATTTCTATTGTCCTCAAAAGTGTCTGGCAAAATCTGATAGCATGCTATAAAAAATGATAGGAGTGCAGTGTTTCTTTCATATATTAATGCCTTTTCTACTTACCTGTCAAATAGAGGAAGAATAATACATGAATACACGTTTTTCAGGTTCAGTGTCAGAATATAACCCTTTCCAGAAGACATTTTCATTTCCTTTCAGAAACAGCATTGAAGACTGTGAGTATAGACACACTAATATTTTAAAATAATACATTCAGTAGTTATTCTAGCATGGTGAACTCAATATGCAGTATCAGTAATCTAAAATATAAAACGTTAGCATTGTTTTATCCTCCTGTCTGTTTTGAAGGCTTATGCTGATTCTATTTTCTCATTATCCACCAGAGGATTGCTTTTTAAATAAAAGCTGTCCCTGAAAGTCTCTTTTCTACTTTTTTACAAGCTAAAAACTTTTCCTGCTTCACATTGTTCTTCAGCTATACAGGACTTATGATAATTTAGTCACAGTAGGTTGGCAGAGTACCCAGACTTTCCAAAGTTGTTTTTTTGAGGGTGGAAAGCAAGCCAGTGGTCATCAACCTGCAGAGTGCTCTGGGAGGAGCTCCTTCTGGGGGAGATGGCGAGGCTGTGGCCATGGGTCTCTGCTGTCCTCCCTCCCTGGTGGCTTCTGCAAGTGTGAAAGCAGGTTATGAGGAACATCCTGGGGAGAAACCCAGGGACAGATGATGCTCGGGATCCTGCAAAGTGCAGATCCCTACCACTGGTGGGGCAGGCCCCATGTTTCAAGAGATGGAAATTGGACGAGACAAAGCAAATTGTACAGAGTAATGCTGTATTAAAAGAGCAGTGAATGAGCTTTGAGCTTTACTATCAGTTCTTGATGCTATCAACTCTTGCTCTGAGGTGCATGGAATGGAGCAGCTTATTTAATAAGGTTTCTTGGATTACATATCGCTTTGCCTGCGCTTTGTATCATACAAAGCTATTTTTATTCCTTCCGTTAATCCTTCAGCATGAAAAATATCTGATCCTGCATGTCTATATGTGACAATGATGGTGTCTATATAAAGAAAGGAACAGGTGTAATTCACTTTGCAGCTATTGAAGTGCGGTACCAATTTGACTTCACAAGGCCAGTATGGCAGTGGATCAGATGAGCTCTGCCATGGGCAGCCAAAAGGAGAATCCCTCCACCCTGGCTGTGCTAGGTGGGGTCTTTATGCTTCACGTTTCAGAACTTTAATGATATTAAACAGTCTGGAAGGCAAGGGAATAAAACTGTCCAGCTGCAGTTAGGGAATATGTCCATGAGAAAGTAATTGAGTTTATAATGTGGAAGAGAAAAAGTGTCTGAACAGTAAGGCTTTTGATGTGTTTCACTGTACTAAAACGGAAGAAGACGAGTGAAAGGTTTTGCACTAGTTCTCCATGCTGCCAAATTTCATAATTTGGGTGCGAGTCAAAGACTTTGGTAAACTGTGCAAAGTAAATAACTAGACAGAACAGTTTCCTGGGTTTTGTCCTCTTTTCCACATGAAGCTTTAAAGCATCTATGTGTATTCTAAGCTTGCTGAGGTTTCAAACTGAAGCTGGCAAGCAGGGGTTTGAGAGCTTTTAATGTGTCTGATTCTTTGTACTTTCCAGTAGCAAAGAACAGGAGAGTAAGGAAAAGCAAACAACAAAACAATGTATGCCTATTCTGATTTTCTATAGAAATTTGCATAAACTAAGAACACTTTTTACCGTTTGTCAAATCAGGTTAACATCTATTTTACTAGAAAGACTTTATATTTTTCTTATCAGCTGGAGCCAAATATTGTTTAGTAACAAAGGAACTGGTAGCCTGAAACAGCAAAAGGAGCTTGTAGTTGTGGCTGAAGAGCCAACAGAGATTTGAGTCACAGCATCGATCAGACGGGAAGGGATCTTGGGAGGTTGCTAGCCCAAAGCCCTCCTTTTAGAGCAGGTATCTCTTCTAGGGCCTTGGCAATTTTCTTGGAAATTGCCAAGGATGGAGATTGTCCATCTTTTTGAGCCCCTATTTCTCTGCTTAATTATTTTCATGATGACTCATGTGTCCACTCAGAGTATTCCCTCTCTTGATTAATGCCTGATACATCGTCTTCTCCAGCCACGTGTCTCAGTAAAGAGCTTGACTTTACCTTCTCAGCAGTGTGCTCGAAGGTACTGGAAGGGCTGCTGTTTGATCCCCCCTGGAAGCCTCTATTCTAGGCCAAATAAGCCCAGCCAGTTCCTTATGCTATCTGTATAGAGAGGAGTCACTGGAACTCCCTGCCTCTGCTTTCCTTAACACCAGGCACTTGGGTGGGTGAGACAAGAGAGTCACCACTGGAAAATGGGTATTTCTTCTTTCCTGATTGCGACGGTGGTTTGTGCAGACCAGATACCATTTGCATCGTCGTCAGATGCCCTCGCTGCCCAGAACAGCATCACTTTGTGCTGGTCTCATGAGATTCTCATGGTCTCCTCAGTGTCTTCCCTTCTGTAAAGAAGCAGCTAGTAAAGAGAAGAGAAGATGTATGTTAATGATGCTTTTGGTGTGTTTTTGGAAGTACATCATCTCCCAGACAGTGTGGGAAATATGCAGAATAACCTGAGTAATGGGAAACCTCCCTTCCGAGAACCCCAGTACCAGATTTTGAGGACAGCAAAGTCTGAAGCTGTGTACGTTATTATTTGCATAAGGTAGGAGAACATACAGAATTTCTTGCAGTCTTAACAATACCTCACTGATTCCTTTATGCCTTTATTTGGAGATAACAGTTGATAACAGTTCTTCTGAACTAGACAGATACTCCAAAGTACTTGAAGCATCAGGAGGAATATTAGAGGAGATAGTCAATCCATGTACTTGCTTTTAACCTCTGATATATAAGTGTCGTCCTTTAGAATCTATCATTAAACACTTTTTATCACACAATTGTAACTCACTAGGAAGGCTTTGTTAGGTCTCCTCATTCTCCTTCCTGTAAAGTATCATGAGATCTTTTCAGAGCTCTAGTGATCTGTGGGTGATTGTGGTTAGAGGCATGAGAGAGTTCAGTAAGTTTGGCTCTGCTTCTGGAATTTCAGCAACAGAATTGGAATTATGTGGAATAATATTTTTCCTTCAGGTAACACATGAGATCTGCTCGCTGCTTTCTCACTGAACAGTTTCAATGAGGCTTTTGTGTAAAGAATGCTGATTTTTTAAAACTAACCTATTTTATATACACACACACACACACACACACACACACACACATATATATGCACACTCACACCTTTTTTTTTCTATTGAGGCATTTTTTCTGCTTCAGGATAGAGTTTATGGCTAGGATAAAATAAATGGTTATACTGGTGGTGCTGATTCACTGTTACTGGAATGCTTAACTACAGGGTATTTACAGGAAAACAAAGCTTGAAAGTATTGAGAGATGCAGAGTTTTCTCCAAAAGCGGCAGTTAATTGCAGGGAGATGGAGTTGTGTAAGTTCCTAATATATTCAGTTGTCCTGTAAAGATTCAGCTTTTCTCTTCAGCTTTGGTCTAGTTTCACAAACAGAAGTTGTCTAAGATTTCTTTTCCCTCCCCATTTAGCTCAGTTGCTTAAAACGTAGATAAAAAACATCAGCTTCAAACTGTATCGGGCTTCTATCTTGAACCACTCTCTCCCTGAAGTTTTTATGGACTTTTTGAGTGTCTTCCACTTGCCTGACTCTTCTGCTGTTCCTAGACAAGTAACATGCATTATCAAAGGAGCCTTGGCGCCTGCTTCTTAGGAAGATGCTACAGCTTCCAGCATAAAATGAGAGGCCTGACTCTAGTTCTGTACAAGTGGAGTGTGAGGAAGAACTTGAGATTCAACCAGCATCTGAGATGAAATTTTGTGTGGGCAGGTATTTTCAAATGTGATTTAGAGCTGCAAAAACTAACTTGTTTCTGGAATAAAACATGTGCAGTGGAACATGCTAGAGTCCCTGCTGGATTAGGGGGGGAAACCTGCTAATATCTGCCAATAAAGGCGGGGATTTTTCTCCAGCAAGCAAGGCAGACATTTGTGCACAAAGCAATTGTCTTCTCCTTCATGAGCGAGTGGCAAGGTGCAAGAAACCTGGGAAAGGGGGAAAAAAGGGGGAAAAGGAAAAAAAGACGGGGGGAAAAAAGCTCCTATAATATATGACCCAGGCAGATGGGCTGTGGCGAGAGAAGATTTCTGCAGGGAAAAGGGAGTGAGTTGTGGGCTGCAGCAGAAGGTGGCTCTGCTGCTTCAGCCTTGAGCCCTGCTGGCAAAGGTGCCAGGGAGTAACTGTGCTGCCTTGGGGGTGTGTAGCTCCAGGGTTCTCTATGGATCCATACCATTCCTTTTGGGATGGATGCAGAGCGCATCACGCCAGGTCTGTTGGCTTTTGCGCTGCTCTGCAGCAGGCACCGAGCTGAGGAGAGGCCTCAAAAGCCCTTCCGCCTGTGGCTCTTGCTCAGGCTGCTATCTTTAAGCACCAAATGTGCTTATTTGTGTCATCTGTTGACCTAGTGACCATCTATTGACCTGCAAAAGCTCTCTCCTTTTGCATCACGTACACTGTTGATTTGTGCAACTCTGATTTACAGCTAGCAAAGAGAATATTCTTTAATCCCAAGGAGTATCCAAAAGGATGTTGTCTTGTGAAATCCAGAGATGTTCACAGAATCACAGAGTGGTTGAGGTTGGAAGGGACCTCTAGAGATCATCTAATCCAACCCCCTGCTGCAGCAGGGGCACCCAGAGCACAGGGCACAGGGTTCCTGCCTTTCAAGGTAAAGCAGAGTGACTGTACGTGAATAACTCAATGCCACAGTTGGCTTGCACATCTGTCATTAAACATGAGTGCAATTTGCTGCCCATGTTTGTTGAACCCACCTCTGTTGTCTCTCTTTTGGGAAAGTTCTGGCTTTAGCTGCAAGGTGTTGGTTTTGTCAAATCAAAGATGAAGGTGAATTCTTTTAAAATAAGAATATTATAAGTTTCAGTGCAGAAATATATTCATGAGTCTTCCCTGTTTGAGCTGTTGCATGTTTTTCTTTTAACTGAACAGATGTTTTCAAGTTCTGTTTCTCTTCCCTGCTTAATGCTTCTGGACTAGGATCCTGGAAAAGGATCTCAGTCTCACTCAGCAGATCTGCTTTCAAGGGCTGCTGCCTGCAAGAGTCCGGTGACCAGTTTGCATCTGTTCTATAATAATGTGGCTTTTTTGAGTACGATCACTTTGGGACTTGTGAAGATATTTTTGATTCCTATGTGGCCCTGTGTAATTATGGTACAGGAAAACAGAGTGAGAAGAAAAAAAAGCATTTGTTATCTGCAAAATATTTGCAGTGTTTTTAAAACAAATTAGTATTTTTCTAATGATTAAAAAAAATGAAATCAAATATTAACAATTTGCCAGTACTATTGCACTTCTTTGCATTTCAAATAATACCCTTCATTACAACCTCACTTAAATTTTAGTGCAAATCATCACAGATGAAAGCTCATGGTCCTAGCTAGTAATTTATGGCACCAGATCCCTTCAGTTATTTTTATAGGTACAGTCTGTCTTATCTACTACTCCCATGATCTCAGTGATACATCTGCATATATATTTGAAATGGTTTATAATACCCTTGATTATAAGAACCATCCACTTCAAGACTTTTCTGTTATATATCATAAGCTTAGAAGCAGATTGCCAACATGGTTCCAGTTCTGCAGACAGGAATATTTAGTAATTGCCAGCTCATGTGCTGCTATAACATAAAAAGATGATCTAGCATTTGATGAGGAAAGCAAACTTTGGTTACATGTTTTTTACGTGGATCATAGAAGGCACCAACGCATTTTTTCACTTCTTCAGCTTTCCCATTTCCATGTGTAAAATGCAAACACTGACCAAAACACTGGTCAGTAGAGAATGATGCAGGTAACGGCCATGCCTGTCCTGCAGAAGTAGGAAGAATTGCTCTGCTTGCATTTCTTGAAAGAGAACAAAAACATGTTTTTTTTTTCATAAATTCCTCCGCTTTCTATTGCTTGTAAACATAGTCATGCAAATTTGGGTTTAGGAGTAGCAGATGGTGACCTCTGAATCACAGAGTCACAGGATGGTTGAGGTTGGAAGGGACCCCTAGGGATCACCCAGTGCAGCCCCTTGCTCCAGCAGGGACACCCAGAGCACAGGGCACCGGTCGCATCCAGGTGGGTTGGGAGATCTCCAGAGCAGGAGCCTCCCCAGCCTCCCTGGGCAGCCTAGGCCAGGGCTTGGGCACCATCACAGTGCACAAGTTCTTCCCCACATGGAGATGGAGCTGCCTGGGTTTCAACTTGGACCCATTGCCCCTTGTCCTGGCACTGGCCACCACCGAGAAGAATTTGGCCCCTTCCTCCCTACGTCCTCCTCTCAGGTATTTGTACCCAATGACCAGATCCCCTCTCACCCTTCTCTTCCCCAGGCTGAACAGGTCCCGCTCGCTCAGTGTCTCCTCATACGAGAGCTGCTCCAGGTCCCTCATCGCCTTTGCTGCTCTTCCTCTGGACAACAAGGAAGCAGGCGCTGCAGAGGCGTGTGCCACACAGGAGGAGTAATGGACAGCAAAGGGACCCTTGTCTGTATTTCCTGCTCACTTCACAGACACACAAAAAGCACACTTGACTACAGCTCTCGGCTGCACCAGTCCAAGGTAGAGCTGCCTTGAGTTTGATTTAAAAATCAAAGTATCCCTTCTTTCCTGTTACCTCGAAGGACTGGCAAATACCAACCTGTAATCCTAATTACAATGCTTGTGTCTGGAGCGGGCAATAGGGAAAACAGACGGCTGTCCCCACATGAGAGTCTAAGTTTCAGGACATGCAGGAAAGCAGAATGCTTTGGGTTCTCTGCACACATGCTCTAGGAAAATGAAAGGCAGTAGGTATATTCTCCCCAGCACTTCTCTCTGATGTTCAGAAATAGAAAAACTTGGCGCTACAAGGGAAGCCTGTGTGTTATGTGACTGTGTTAGGGTTGGGTTTTTAACTAGATATTTTTGATTCACATTCTGAGAGACATTTTCTCCTGCCGCGCCACCAACCTGTGTGCTTTGGGTAACCAGCGAGCGCAGGGCAGGCGCAGGGCCCTGGCGCCCGGCGGGGGCTGCCGCCCCCCAGCCTGTGGCTTCAGCCATGCCGGCTTTGGTGCTTCCGGAGCGCTGCGCCTTGGCAACGAGCGAGGGCCGGCGCCGCGGCGCGGGTGTGGGAGTGGAGCCAGAGCAAGGCAGGAAGGCCGAGGGAGAAGGTGTCTCGTCAGCTGTCACACTTGTGCCACGAGGAAGGGGAGAAAAGCGTGGAGCGATACACGTTTAGCCAGAGGAATGGAGGACAAAAATACAGAAGTGTGTGTGTGTATGTATGTGTGTGTATATATATATAGATATATGTATCTTTGAAAAACATGAGTAGAAATAGGAGCTGAAGCTTTTACAACTGGTCCATAAAAGCACCAGATTAAATGGCAGTCTATGAAAGCTGGGCTTTACTAGGATTTTTCAAGCTGGCTATTGCTGGGCTCTCTCTGCTCCTTTTGGCATCTGCACAGAGACTTATTGAATTCAGAAATAAGCAAAAGCTGAATTGAACTAACTTGCATTATTTCAAACAAAGACATTTATTGATATATTGATTATCCCAGTATTGATGTGGGATAAGGCTTCTGTCAGGAAAAATCCACCGAGCGGAAGAGCAGGCCACAGTAAATAAGTTGCTCAGACTCTTTTTGACCTTGTTCTGTAACATTCAGGAGGGTTGTTACTGCTGAGAAACTAAACTGGGGAGGACAGTGGAGAAGGAGGTGAAACTGCTATGCAGAATGCTGGGAGTGTCGAGGTTTGTGTGAGCTGAATACGTGGGAGTGTTTCAGTCCTGGGTAGTTCAAAGGGCACAAGGACAAAAAGCACAAGGGAAGTCTTACATCCCTGCAGGACTTTTTTTTCCTTTTTCCTTTTATGAAATGACCTAATGTGCTTGGATACAGTACTGCAGTCTAACGTGTAGCTTTATATCCCAGAGAGGGATTTTTGGGGCCATTATTTTGAATCGCAGCCGTGCCTGTAAAGAATTGTGTGAACACTGCCAACTATTGGTAGATAAATTGGAGGAATTACTCAAACAACATGCGTATTAATGTGCCATATGCCATAGGCTATCCTAAGCCTATAAAGTTGCTGTGCAGATTGAGATAAAATACACTAAGGTGTTAACCATTGCATTATTGCTTAACTCATAAAAATCTTACAAATCAATGTTTTCTCAAGTGTGATTCCTCATGATGCAATTAAAAGAAACCAGGGCAAAGCAATACTTTTATTGGGAATCTACTAGGTAGGATTAATAATCTGGGATGCCTCTATTTTAGTTTGGAGTCTACAGTACATTTTAAATGGAGGAACTGCTGGAACAGATGTTCCTGCATTAAACTCTCAGCAGTATGTGCAGCTGAAGTTTACTTGCAGGCTTGTCGAGTTTATTTTCAGGCTTCTACGGAATCTCAATGGAATGCAAGAGAAGTGGTCACCTTGAAGGAACTAGGGCAAATTAACATGTTATTTTTTATTAATTCCAAGTGAAATTTTTCTTTTGAATATGAAATGAAAGCTGATTTAGTGTTCATAGAGCTGTCAATCTGGTATTCTCTGAAACCCCAAGCCTTCTGTTTATCTAGAGTGGTGATATTTAATGTAATTTGCAAACTGGAGAAGATGCTGTCCAGGGGAAGCAAGTTACTTCTCTGTAGGGTTTTTTTTCCCTCCTCTCTCTTGGATTTCTGTTAATGATCAGCCAGAAATGCACCTTGGATATGCCCTTGTTCCCCCTTGCATGTTTGGATAATAACCAGAAGGATGCTAAAGGCTGGGATGGATAAATCTGGACCCTCTCGTGGATGTGAATGGTGTTAACTTCATTTGTTTGGTGTATTAACTATTGTTTGCAGGCACAATGGCAGTGCAAGGCTGTTCCTTCTGCCCTTTTAGCTGTCGGTAATTCTCAGGTAGCACCTAGGGATTTGGAAATGTGTGAAGTTTTGCTGGTGGCTTGAGAAGGAGGAGGTCCCTGGCGTTCACACTGAGTAAGAAGCATTTGGTAACAAGACCATTAAGTATTTTGCTCACTTCAGAGGATTTGGAAGCAAAAGAAGCTTTGGAAGCGCTTAACAGGGGAGTGAATTGTTACTAAATATTCTGAAGTACCAGCATATGTAGAGGAAAAGGTAGAATGAAGGTGGATGTAATGAAGATTAAAAAGTGTGATGAACTTCTAATTGCCACTGCAGTGGTAGTAAATCTATTTTTCCTGAGGAGATCGTAGCAATGGTGCAGGGGCAGCCTCTGCTGCAGGCCAAGCACGTGCTTTGCACAGGAACTCCGAGCGCAGAGAAGAAGCGGGAGGAGCTCTGGGAGGCTGTCTGTGTCTCCTGACTGATGTTAAGATGACTTTGCAGTGCATGGAGCGGGTGGCTGCAGCCTCTGTGCCTGCTACTGCTCCCTTGGAGAGGGTTACACTGCTTTATTAATAGCCTGCCACATCTGCAGGGTGACATAATCCCTGCACGGGTCACCCTCCCTCAGGGAAAGCAGGGAGAGTCTCTAACAAAGAAACTGTTTTTCATTCAAATATATCAAGAAACTAAAAGTTGCCAAAATGTCATTTAAAAATTTCATTTCTGTGCTCTGGTAGGACTCCTTTCCAATTGCAAAGAAAAAGTGTAATTGGGTCAAGGAACAGGAGGCTGAGTGGGGATCAGGAAAACTGCAACATAAAAACAACCAAGTTTCCGTGAATAATTATTTTCTTGGCTAAGGGATGTGCTTTGCCTTGGGACAGACAAACTTTCCAGTAGCACAACAGGATGCTCCTCTGTTGGAATTCACTTTTATAATGCTTGGGACTTGTTCCCCCAGAGAAAGTTTTACAGCAAAGTCCCTGGTCCGTCTTGATTCATGTATTTGCAGGCCTTCGAGTCAGTAATGGGAAGGGGTGATTCCAGCCCTACAGAATAGACCCTCTTAAAATACAGAAACCCCTTGCTCGGGAAACAAATGCAACTAATTCAGACTTCCCACATTTCTTACAGATTTTCTACTGTACCAATTAATCCGGATTGCAAAACAGTCTCTGGCATCCTCTGAAAATCCAGGAGCCCAATGGATTATGCGTTATCTCATATTGAAACATTTTGCAGATGTTACTGACAAAATTAAATATTCTCTCCCATTTCTGAAATGTGTTTGTAGTCTTTTTAATTAGGTCGTATTTTTCCCTGAGTATTTCATTTCCTTTAAGGCTTCTGTTTTACATACTCAGATATATCCTGCAGGCCATTAAAATATCTAGGAGTGAAGATAGATTATGAGCTTCTATTCTTGGAGTGGTGAGACTAAATGTACTGCTCCCGTCTTCTCCTAACCTGAATGATGGCAAGTAATTTTTTGTTCTGTGTATTTTTTGCAGGAAGCATACATATTTAATCAGATAGATAAATACTAAGTATTTATAGTTAATACATTAATAACTTTGTCTCTTCAAGACTCAACTAATCCTGCAGCTCAATTTCCCTTATATTTAATGAACTCTGGCAGGCCTGCGCTCTCCTTTCAGCTTTTATTTCCCACTTTGGCTAACTCCGCCGCCACAGGCTCTCCTTGTGTACAGTGTTTTCATCCTCTCGTCTGCTCTGCCTGGTGGTTTCTTTCTTCCCATCCCTGCTGAATGACACTGCTAGGTGCAATTGTCAGTGCTTCAGGTGATGGCCAAACCACACCCCTGGTTTCCAGCCAGCCTGGCTAGGACTCTGTTTTGATTGTGAGCCTGGATTGCACCAAACCGCACATGAAATCCTAGAAAAAAGTCAGAATATTCCTAATTCCATTAAATTAAGGGAGTAAAGTGTCTTTTTCTTTATAGTGTATTTATAGGCTTGAAGTAACATAGTAAATTTGCAGTGGTCCCTGCAACCTGTGTTATGTAACCTGGGTTTCCAAATTTACTCCTAACATTAACAGTACTAACAGCAGTCTGCCCTTTCTTGTATTCCCTTCTCAGCCTTGTCAGGTTGAGACAAGGATATGGGAATGTCAATGCTTACACTTAAAAGCATCACAAGAGAAGACTGTCCCATTTTGAAATTAGTTTTTGACATTATTAGTTGGTGCTGATCCATGAGGTTTATTTGCAGCCGCCATAAACCTCTCAACCTCTTGCAAACCTGAGCAGGAGTCACGCAGTTAAGGCTGCGCCACCATAGGTTGGCTTCCTGTAACCCATCTCATTCCACTAATCTGCGCCTGAAGATCAGACCCAGATCTTCACCATAAACAGATGATCATGATGAGGAGCCCATGAGGATAGCTTGTTTGCTGGTATGTAGCTACACTTGCTTCCCTTATTCCTATGCGTGCTAAACAACGTTCTTCCTGCAGGACCTCTCTTTTTGCTGATTCCGGCTGAAAGTACTGTGGATGAATTAAAGCTTCGCCTTTAATGGGTAAGCTAAGGGGCACCCGTCTGCAGTTTGTATTCTTAAGTCTTAAACCCACATACAAAATGTGCAGCATTTTGTTTATCTTCTTTCATGTGTGTTTTGCTCGCCCTGGGGCTTGTTTCTGCAAAGGGGTCTGTGCACGTCTATAAGTAACCACAGAATTAGAGTTCAGTGTTTATGTGAGCAATAAAGGGATCAAAAGAGATCACTAGTTGTGTTAAACTATAGGCTCTGCGTTGCAAATCATTTGAGATGGGCCCGTGTCCCTCTAAGCCTGATTGCTAGCGTGTCTGCCTTCAAACTGTCTGTTACTATATCATATATATTTATGGATATTTATAGATATATATATACACACACACACAAAATATGTTTAGGATGTGATTCCTCAGACAAACTATCATGAAGTAGCAATTATGATACTTTTGTCCAACTGCTTTTTAGTAACTTTTACAGTAAAGAGACTTCCAGACTTTAAAGTTAATGTGAGAAATATTTATTGATACTGTGTTAAACTAAAAGGTTTATTTACCACAGTCTCCTCTAATGCTCACGTTTCACTTTAATGCTTTAGTTAGTTGTACTTCTTGTGTCTCTTACCTTTTCTTTTTGCTTCTAAATGAGTAAAGGATGATCTCACAGAGTTTAAAGCTATATTGTTGCTTTACATTTTCAATTAATGTTTCTTTTTCAATGTGTATTTTCCTTGATTTGAAATGTGCAGAACAAAAACAGCCAGAGATGCACCCAAGACCTTAAAAAATACCTAAGACAGGAGTGGCAGTCGTGGAAAAAATGTTTCTGAAAGCTCATTAATAAGCCTTATCCTGTAAGCTTTTTCCTTTCTATTCTTCACCAGGGAGAGACAAAACATGGTGCAGTATCAGAGCTGAATATAGCTCCAAGTCCACGAGTTCAAGTATGCTCTCTGTCAGGTTCTTACTAGAGGCACCTTCTCCCATGCTGATTACTGGCACTGAAAATATTTTATGCTCAGGTGGTATTTGCCACAAAAAACAGCCCTGAAAACCTTTCTTCTAAGAATTTGCCATGCATTTTAAAAGCACTGAGGTCTAAAGCTGGCTGGAGTTTCTCAGTTCAGTGCATCGTGGCAATGATTGCACATGTCCTGTAAGGCCACTGAAGTTACATTCCTTCCCTGGGCAAGTTTAACTTCAAGCAGGCAGGATTCTCATTACTATCGGTTACAGCAGTGCAAGACTTTTCTAGGATTTCATACGAAATAAAATGGGGGAGGGAGAAAAACTGTAGATGATGATAAACTCCCAACGCAATTATTAAAATATAATTTCAAAGTAGGTGTTTTTTGAAGGGCTGGGAGTAGGGCATCTGTATGTTAATCTGTTGTGATCATGATTTTTTTGCACATGAGAATTAGATTTTTGGGGGGCAATTGCTTTGAATTATATATTCAAAATTAATTTCAGCTATGGGAAACTAGGTTTGGGGTATTTTGCTTGACATGCCACTGTACTTGGACTGAGCGTACAGGTCAACATTCACTAAAGCAACAAAACTCGGAGTTGGCTTTAAGCACCTCGAGAGCCTAATTTAGCTTGTGGGCACCTACTGGAACCATGCTGTAAAACTGAGAAATACAATTACCTGCCAATTATATAGGAGGTGATGAGCTCCCAGGTATCTTAATCGGAGCTGATGGTGGCTCTTGGTGATCGGATAGGACAGCTGTGTGAGCTTTGGGGTGCTTGTTGTTGAAGACTAGACATCACCAATGGGAATGTCAATGCTTACACTTAAAAGAACTTCCTTGCTAAGGATGAGAGGCCTCTATTTCTATATGAAAAAGTGCAAGCACTAGCCAAGTCTTTGCAGGGACACTTTCCTGAACGTTTTCATGCAACTCTTACTGCTTTAAAAAGTCCATAGGCAGAAGGCACTTGGTTAAAGGCCATGCTGGCAAATACAGGCAACGTTTTCAGTGTGCCCACGAAAAACCAGTGGTTGCTGTTTCGATAAGCAGGCAGCATGCAGTGGCCGGGCTGTTCTCGAGTGCACTGCATCAGGAACGTGGTGCTAACCTGCTGCCAGGCACACTGGAACAGCCCACAAAGAACGCAAAAAATGGCTCCATGTAGGTTGGTTCTGCCCTGGCCCAGGGGGAAATGAGAAGCTGTCCCTGGAAGGCGCTGATATTTAGAACAGGCGCTCGGTGGAAATTGAGCAACACATTAAATTCTGTGCCCGAATGCCTTGGGTGTCGGTGCATTCAGGTGAGCTGTCGCCCTGTGTCAACAGTATATCCAAAATGAACGTTTTTCTCAGGAGCTGGATCCTGAGGCTTGTGACAGAAACGCAGACGTATCTGTTCCCTTTCCATGATGCACAATAGTCTTAACACTCTAAAAGGAAAAGCATAATAAATTTCCATTCCCCTATAAACCAAAGCCTTGAAGCTGTGTTTTTGGGGTTGCTTAGCAAAGTTGAAGTGCTGATGCAATCCATCCTGGCGAGCCTTCAAAATCACTGATCAGGCTTACAGTTTCTAAAAATTATTTTTCTCCTAACCTTGTAGTCAGCTTTGGAAAAAAAAGAAAAGAAAGAACTCGGTTTCTGCCCGGAGGTATTTCCAAAAGAGCTCTTGTTGGTTCAGCATTGATTGAAATCGATGCAAGTTTTGCAAGTTTACAAGTTTGCAAGTTTAGCAAGAAAAAATTTTAAGGTGAAGATGAAACTAAGCCGTTTTTAAGAGTTTAGCTGTGTTATATGGAAATACAGTATAAAGCAGAGCACCAAGCATGCTGAGGGTGCATCCTGTGTTTCATGGCATGTATTGTGAGATCTTGGTAGTTCATGGGCAAATTGACCTGTAGTCCTTTTTTGACGTCATAGCTGTGTAGCTTCCCTGCTGGGAAGGTTCACTGTCTCTTTGAAGCTGTTCCTTCTCCCTCCCACATCCTAAACAGAACTAATGGTAGTGGTATTTGAATGCAGAATTATGGAACAGTTATCTTGGTTATCTCAGCAAAAATCAAGGGGTCTTCCTTCTGTAGATGGTATCGATACAGATGTTACCAATGGAGATGGTGCCAGTGGAGCTGAGAGCAACATTATGCAATCCAAAACGGTATCAGGCCAAAGATGATCTTCCATTTTGGCTTCCTCACCTCTCTGGGAACTGTTTAACTCAGAAAAGTACTGGAGGCCAAATGGTTCTTAGCACGGAACAGGGCCCTTGAAGTAACTGGCATTGATCAGGATAGGAATTTGAGGCAGTCTTGTTGTCCTCTATATTTTGTAACTGCTTCTCTGATTCTTAAATTTATGGAAGCACAAACAGTGGGCAACTCCCAGTGCAAAATGTTTAACTGAAATAATTACTTGGGCTTCAGCAGTGGCTGGTTTGCTGCCGGCATCGCAGCTGCAAAGAGAAATTTGCCACTTGCAGTTTCCTGTTTTATCACAGATGTGCAACTTCAAACCCGCCATTCACACGTCTTTGCTATGAACACTGGTTTTTAAACTAGGTGCCTTGGATTTAATGTTTTTTCCTATAAGGACTAGCGTTTGGTTGTGTTACTGTATCTTACTAATAACTGAAGCAAGCAGGTGCTGCCACTGCTCAGCAATTCTGCCTTCCTAGAGGTGGCCACTTAGGCATCCGTGAGCGTCACTGAAACGATAAATTTGGCACTATCCGCAAGGCAGCCAAGAGAACGAGGACAAAATAACCCCGCTTCCTAATGGTACATGCTGCACGTGTAGCATTAACTGAGAAAGCTAAAATAAAGCTGGCAGGGAACTGGCACGGTGCTTAACCTGAAGGTAGCATTTCAGCAGCACTTTCTGCCCCGAGTGAACTGCATTAACTTACCCAGGGTAAGATGCGACAGAGTCTTCCTTGCTGTGCTCCGTGAGTAAACAAAGTGCAGAAAATAAAACCTAAAATACAACTCACTATTAATTGAACATTTCAACTTTATCCAGCTCAAATGGTTCTTTTAAGTAAAATATATGCCCAGGGCTTCCTAATACTCACTTCACAAAACTTTGTCTCATTTGTTTCCCATGCTTTTTAACCATGTTCCTCAAAGGAGAAGGCATGGAGATAGCCCCAGTGCACAGCAATAACTTCTTCTCGCATCTGAGGTGTGAATGGGTAATTCATTCCGTTCTCTTATTTCCTGAAACATAAATGCCTTTTTAAGGTCTGCAGAAAGCAATTACAAAGCTGCTAACTTTGAACTATTGAACTGCATGCCCCAGTGCTGTTGCCTATGCTAAAAATGGGAATATTAGATTAAATTTTTTCAAGCAGAACTTTCTAATAACTCAAATAATAATATTCATTAACTTCTATTTACACCACTTTAAGCTGAATACATACTGTATGTTTGTTTTATTTTTTAACTTGAGTGACTATTAAAGCCTTAGCCAAACACATATTTGCCAGCGTCTGCTAATTCAGACAGGGTGTAAATTCTGGCTGAATTAGCACAGGGCGCTCGTCGTTTGTGGCGGGGTTTGTGGCGGCTCCGCTCTCTGTTCAGCTTGGGCTTCTCCTTGGAGGCTTAAACCTTCCTGGCTGCCCGGGCCCTGGGCATGGTGCCTGCCAGGAAATGCTCTGAGCAGAGCTGGTAGCGCTGCAGGACTTGCAGAAGCCGAGACAAAAGACTTAAGTGCTGCTTTCTTGGCATCTGGTTAGAGATAACAGTAGGGAAGAGCAAGAGTGCTGCAGATGTGAACAGAGATGGCAATGCTCGGGGCCTCCAGTAACACGGAGCAGAAGTTGTGTGTGTGTGTGTGTGTGTGTGTGTGTGTGGGTGTGTGTGTGTGTGTCACAGACTCACAGAACGGCTGAGGCTGGAAGGGACCCCTAGAGATCATCCAGTCCAGCCCCTGCTCCAGCAGGGACATCCAGAGCACGGAGCACCCGGTCGCATCCAGGCGGGTTGGAAAGATCTCCAGAGCAGGAGCCTCCCCAGCCTCCCTGGGCAGCCTGGGCCAGGGCTCGGGCACCCTCACAGTGGTCACACTCTGGTACTGAGATGCACTTGTGTTATGGGTTTTTAAAGGGTGTGTTAGAATGTTAACTGCTGCTCACGTGGGGTTACCCAGTGCTAGTGCTGCCATGGCTTGCCTTGCTTGCAGTAATGGAGATTCGGGCACGAT
>JAVCKT010098760.1:0-10464 GCA_032273925.1 Rhynchotus rufescens | reverse complement strand
TGTGCAGTGGCACTGCGGGCCAGACACACGCTCTGTGCAGTGGCACTGTGGACTGGACATGCGCTCTGTGCAGTGGCACTGTGGACTGGACACGCGCTCTGTGCAGTGGCACTGCGGGCCGGACACGCGCTCTGTGCAGTGGCACTGTGGACTGGACACGCGCTCTGTGCAGTGGCACTGCGAGCCGGACAAGCGCTCTGTGCAGTGGCACAGCGGGCCGGACATGTCCTCTGTGCAGTGGCACTGTGGACTGGACACGCGCTCTGTGCAGTGGCACCACCGGCCGGACACGCGCTCTGTGCAGTGGCACCGCGGGCCGGACACGCACTCTGTGCAGTGGCACAGAAGGAGCCACGCTACCGATGGCAGCAGCGCTTGAGCGCCCAGGACGGCACGGCAGCGACACTCTCACAGAGCCGGCAGACCCGCTCTGCTGTCCTGTGGTCACGGGCGTTGTGCCGGCCGCGCTGGCAGCGAGTGAGGCTGGTGGTGAGTGGGCTTGGAGCTGGACAGGGACAGGGCAGCCGGCTGTGCACGAGGTGCCCTGCTCTGCAGCAGGGGCTTGGCACTGGACAGGGACAGGGCAGCTGGGTGTGCACGAGGTGCCCTGCTCTGCAGCAGGGGCTTGGAGCTGGACGAGGACATGGCAGCCGACTGGACTTGAGCTGTCTCGCTCTGCAGCAGGTTCAGGTGCCTCCCCAGCAGCCCCGCTGCGTTGGGCTCTGCAGCACGGGCGGCTCCGCTGCTGCAGCCGGTGTGGTGTGGTGTGGCATGACGTGGCATGGTGCACAAATGCTGTTCCCCTCGCTCATTTCTCGTTGCACCCATGAAACGTGGCCTCCCCCACTGATATTCCCCATATTTGGCGCTCTCTGCTTGACTCCCCCCCCCCTTCAACTGGTGTTTTGAGCAGAACATTTACCCCCCTGCAAATACTTTGCACGTACGGTCCCGCAGCCCTGCTATTTACATCTGTTGCGTGTGCATCCGAAATGGCACATTTTCCTCCAGCTTCTGTCGTTGCGCGGCACAGCACATTTGGGCTTCTGAATAATTCATCACAACCCAATCTTGGCTATAAACTCGCGTTGCTTTTGAGCTCAGCACTCGGATTGCAAACTGCAGGCAACAGTTGTTTTGTTTCTTCCTGAAGAACAACAACAACAAAAAAGATGAATGCCTTATGAATAAATAAGTCAAGAACTTCTTAGTGAATATTGTGTTTTTAGTGTGTGACTATAACAAGGCAAAGTGAATGTTGCTAACAGCTCTGAAAGCTGGTTCCTCCCCGCTGGCATCGGGGGTGGGAGCAGCGGCACCGGCCCCAGGGGCTCAGTGCTGGGCTCAGTCCTGGGCTCAGTCCCAGGCTCAGACACTTCCCGCAGCGGAGGGCCCGGGGCAGACGTGCAGCTCCACGCTGCTCCTGGCTTCCCAGTTCCCTGGGTCCTGCATCTTCATTCCATTAAATAGCTAGAGGTGTCTCCCTCTAACAATTATTTACATATATGCAAAAGACATATATTTGTGTTTGCCTGTGTATGCATATTTTCCTTCTAAGATAGTGTAACATCCATTATTTTATAAAACAAAGTTTTCTGTTATTATTTTTACAAAAATCTGGGCAAACTTCAGCACCCTCCTAGCAAAGATCCTAATACAGCTAAATATGCAATACAGCTACAGAGACACACTGAAACCTGCGCAGTATTGGGGTATTCTGTTTGAATTTCTGAATGTTAATAAGTTTGCTTTTTTCTACCAGTTTGCTTATTTGCTTTTTGGAGGGAGTTACTCCTCTCTAATCTCAAGTATTGATGTATCTTTCACTTTCTTACTTACAATCCTACCTACTTTCTTGGGACTAAATGGCATTGGAAGTGTTTTCCCCGCAGCGTGCTGACTGCTCCGTGTCCCTGTCCAGGTGGGCAGTGGTTCCCGAGCAGTGCCGCGGGAGCAGGGCTGCAGCGGAGCGGCTGCCCGGGTGCAGGGGTGCGCAGGGTGCCGGGTCAGTCCGAGCAGCCTCAGGGCAGTGCCCGGGCTGTGCATGCTCACACGCAGAACATCCTGCAGTGCCCACCCTGCACTGGGATGCTGCTCTTTTCCCTCATTTTTAGTTGTATAAGATAAAAAATCTAAGTAAAATTAAAGCTGAGCTGATCCTGTGTGACCAGAAATGTGTGTGTTTCCCCTGAAATAGCAACTGGCTGCATTGAAGGGCAGTATCTCCCCTTCGCGAGCCCTTAGACCGCTGCAGTGCTGTGACTGCTGCTGCTGATTGCTGCTATCAGCAAGCTGGAAATCTATTAGGGGACTTATCAGTAAGCTGCTCCTGAGCTGTCACCCAGACGTTTGCCAGAAGAGCTGCATGCCAGAGAACAAAACCTGCGCTGTTTGCCATACACAGCACAGGCCAGACCGCTTTCTAATTGATGTGCAGCTACAGGGGAACTTTAATAACAATAAAACCAGCAGCGACACTCATCGTCCCCACCACAGCAGAAGTCTAGTGAAGGACGAGGCACGTGGAGCTGCATCCACCAGTGTGGAAAGGAGCCAGCTGGTGCGTTGCAATCTGTCCGTGGTGCTCGCGCTGCAGAAAGGGGGTCTTGAGCTTGTGTTTTGCTATAAAGCCCCTCGGGACCCCCGCGAGCTGTGTCCCTGCCTGGTGCCAAGCGCTGCTGCTCTGCGCCCCAGACGGGGAGGCAGCGGCAGCGATGGGCTGCAGGGCAAGGCTGCTGCTGCATTGTGCTCTTTGCTGGAGTATGGCAATTTGAAGTATTATCTCCATGCCCGTTACGAATGAAAATGTGTCTCACATTGATAACTTTGTTTACTTTAGAATTTGGTCTAGTTTATATCACCTTCCAAATGAAAATGAAGGTGCAGAGAAGCCGATGAGCTGCTTTACTGCAGCAAGAGATATCCTCATCCCTGTGTTAGGAGCTACCATGGAGAATGACGTCCCACATCCAAATATTTTTATCACACTGACTAGTCTGAAATAGATCATTGTAGGATAATAATGATTTATTTTTTCGCAGGGTACACACAAAAGACATCGTGCAACCAACTTTCACTCTGTTATCTCTCTGCCATTCCTGTTGTGAACAGCCTGCGACAAAAGGAAAGCTGGAACTGGGAAGTGTCCATGTTAATGTAGGAGCTTTTTCCCCCCAGAGCCGCTGCCGGCCCGGCCCGGCCCGGCCCGCTCGCTCCTGGCTGCCCTGCAGCAGCTCGGGGCAGGTTCCTCCCGCGCTGCACCGCTCGCCCAGCGCCTTCTGCTCTACGCGGGGCTGCCCTGCTGCAGCTTGCTCCTGGTTTAGTACTCAGCCTTTCTGCCTGGTGATTCAGTGTGACATTTGCATGCCTGATCCTCCACTCCTACCTTTATACCTAAATAACCGTATATAATGGGGATTTGTCTCATTTACCATCTCCTTTCCTCATTTCGGCGCCTGATTTTCCTCAGCCCAGCCTGTTTTCTCCGTGCTGGCGAGTCCCCCACTAGCAGCGGGCTCCAGAGGCAGCTCCAGCCAGGGCCACCTGCGGGTTGGGGACAGCTCAGAAAATGCCCCTTCCCGGTCTCTGTCCCCGCAGCATCTCCCTAGGGGACCTGTCTTTGCTCCAGGCAGCTGGGGCCAAAGCAGTGTGGCCAGGGAGAGGGTGCCGGGGTCTGGCAGCAGCCTTGGCACAACACGCACCTCTCTGTGCTCGGAAAGCTCTCAATTCCCGGGTTTCTTATTTTTATGGACTCTGGCCAGCGTCTTTTTTCCCCATGACAAGAAGCCTGGGTAAGTGGACATACGGCACGACAAGGTCACACGCAGAATCATCAAAATGTTACAGAAATGACTATTGTTAGATTTTAATTTTGTGCCTGGCAGAAGTTGATATTAGAAAGAATCATTTATGAAAGCTCAAGCCTATGACATTTCTAGTCAGATTTAGAGATCAAAGACCCTTTCCTGTTTGAGACCTGGCTCTTGCATTAAAATGTTAACTTTTCAGAAAATGTTTTATCATTGCGTGTGAAATCTGCTGTTGTAGCTTCACAGATGTGGAACATTTCTTAGTAAAATACTCCAGGAAATGATTGATTTTCTCTTGCAGAGTTCAGCTTATTTTCATGAGCTGCTGGATCATTTGGAAAACAAAGTTCTGGGAAAATGACAGGTCAGAAGGACGGATGGAGACTGCAACGGTGCGGAGCACAGCAGCTCCTCTGCACAGGCAGTCCCAAGTGGGAAGGTTTTTTATATACCTCACTATTATTAAGATATCAAGTACCCTTAGCTGCCCATTAGTCTCCCAGTAGCCTCCATGCCACAAGGGTAAATTATTTTAATTATAGGATTGTTGCACATTCAGCGATAATTTCTTTGAAAAATAAAATAGACCAAAAGTCAGGCATAGTAGAAAAATAAAACAAGGGTTTTTTGAGCTGGATATTTGCAGCGAAGGAAGTGGGAGACTCGGAGAAGTTTCTCTGGGTCTGGCAAGACGCAGCAGGTTCCAGTTAAATACTGGTTAGACTAAGTGACCGTGCACTTTGCATGAGTATGTTCCCCCAAAGCCGCGCTTTACCCTGGGGTGAGCAGAGAAGACTAGACGGGGCAAAGACGTTAGGGTGAGGGCAGAACCCTGTGGGTCTGGAGAGCAGGCACAACCAAACGTGTGGGTTCACGGCCCGTTTCACGTCTCTGGAGGATGGATTCTGCTCTCACGGACAGTGATGTCACGCTCACACGTGGACCTGCAGTCACGGTTGACCTGGGCATCCTGGAGAGCAGCTTCAGCCCTCAGGGACAACTGCCGAGCTCCGGGAAATGGCAGGAAAGGGAATATTGGGTTCTGCAGAACATGTTCGACTAGAAAGTCTCCAAGTGGCTTCTTATGACTTTGAATATGACAAGATGTTCTCCCCAGACAATTGTATCCTTTATAATCCACCTCCTTTTCTGCACAGAGGAAACAAGAACTGTGTAGAAGTCTTATCCAAATCTGTTGAATGAAGCCAGAAGAATTTTACATTGAAATATGTCTCCTTTTAGAAAGTGAATTAAAGTTTTATCTAGAAGGAAGTATTTAGCTGATATCTGTTGGCCAGTAATGTATTTTGAAGGGCACATCAGCCACTGATGTCTCCGGGGACTCTTTGTCATATTTTTTATTAAATTCTTCATCAGTCTGGTACAAACCTCGGAGCTTGTTACAGCTGGAGACGCCTTTAGAATGCACCAAGGGAGTGAAGCGCAGCAACGTGCCCCTTCCTGTATTCCTCCATCTCACAGAAAGCAACTGCAAGGTTGGGCTGTTTGTCACAGCTGCCCCATGCAAAAGGCCGGGAATATCCTCCTGGACTTGTTTCTCCTCCGCTTTTGCCCCGAGTTCACGAGCGACCTGCTTAGCTTTGTGTGAACAGGACGGAGGTGGCCTTGCAGGGCTGGTTCCAGCCTCCTGGGCATCTCCTGCCCTCCCGCGCCGGGCAGCGGCTGCTCCAGCCTCGCTGCTCTGCAGGGCTCGGGCACTGCCGCTTCTCCCAGCCATCACTCGTGCTTTTCTCTCCAAGGGTGTTATCAGGTATCTCACTGTCACTGTCAGGGGACGAGGCAGGGAGGCCGCCTTCCAGCTCCAGAGTGTGCGTGTGCATAGAGGTTTGTACACACACACACGTATGCATGTGTATATATAAGTGCATACGGGTATACGATGTATCTGTAAGTATAAATAAGTATGTCATAAATGCATGGCTTTCTGAAACAATATTTTGCCTTTTCCTGAGGCATAAGGACACACCTTGCTCAGGTATTGAATTTTTCTCTCCAAAATGACATAGACTAAAATAGGAGCTTGGCAAGGCGTTAGAGACTTTGATCAAATGTGCTAGCAGTGTTAGTAATAGTAAATATTTTCCAGAAGAAGCAGCAATTTATTTCACTCTTAAAGAAAAAGATCAATTTTTAATTTCCAAACATTTACATTTTAAATTTGTCGAAATGAAATATTGAAAACTATTAACCATATAAAGATAGAGCAACCTGAAATTGCATTTTTCACTAAAAAAAGTAAAGTTGATTTATTTCTGTTTTATTGCAATTACTATTATTATATTCACACAGCTTTCCAGCCACAGCACGAGGGAAAAATCAATTCCTTGCATAGCCTTGCTGGAAGCCACGTGTTTTCCTGCATTCCCGGTGTTCCGGCGGTGCCGTTTCCCCTGCAGCTGTGTGCAGGTGCGAAGGGGCACGGATGCTCCTGCTGCTCACATTTACCTGGCGCGGGAGGAATAAGGGCAAACCCATTCATGTGTCCAACGTCTCGGCCTTCCCACGGGGAGCGAGAGCAATGATGTGCGAAAGGTCAGCGGGGTAGCTGGGGAGCCGAGCGCCGGAGCGCGGAGCTGCCGGCGGCTCCGCGACGCGGGAACGCGGGGCAGACAGCCGGGAGGAGCCTGCAGCTGCATCCCGGTCGGGCAACCAAATGGTGGGAATTGCTTAGCCGGAATGGCTCCTTGCCACGGGGGAGCCAGCGGGTGGAGGAGGGAGCCGTGCTGGCAGCCACGTGGAGCCCTGCGCCCAGGTCCAGGGCTGCCCATCGGCCCCAGGTGGTGGGGACATCTCCCCAGGGACCCGCAGGTCCCCAGGGCCTGCCTGGGCTCAGGAGGCCGCTCAAGGGAGCCGGCGTTGCACCAGGCTCCTCCTTTCCCTTCTCGTGGGTGCCAGCGGGCAGTGGGAATGGGCTGCCATGAGGATGCTGCTGGGATGGAGCCCCTGCCGCTGCCCTGGGACACGCAGCCTGGAGCTGCCACGGGCTCGCGTTTAGAGGGCAATAAGTTGGCTTGTGTCCGTTTGCGTCCGTGGTGTTCCCAGGGCAGAACCGGGACGGATGGCCAGAGAGCATCCCCATGAGAAGCATCTCTGTGAGCCTTCCTGCCTGTGCCAAGTGGGTGCCCGTCCATCCAGGGGGACCTGGATTTCAAAGGAAAATGCTACCAGGCGCCAGGGTGGTTGGCTTTGAGGGGAAAATAAAACTCTCCCCTTCCCTTTGTTCCTCAGGCATTCAGTCAGAACAGTCTATCTTAATCCATCTGCCAGGTACTAATGGCACTTCCTTCTTAGAAGTGATAAAAGAGGATTCATAAGGCTCTGATACCCCGACACCCGCAGTGAGAGCAGCCGCACTACCGCCTCACAAGAAAAGCTGTAGGAAAGAGGCTTTTCTTACTGTTAATTAAGTAGAATCTGACTGCAGGTAGGGGTTTTTTTAATTAAAAAAAAAATGTTTGGCGAAATTATAGGAGGAAGATTTGCTGCATCAGTGCTGTGCTGGGGTCATGTTATGACATTTATGGTGTTTTCTTCGTGGTTTCCATCTGTGATGAGACTCGATCCTTTTACTGGGTCCTGAAGAGTGTGTTCCTCATTGCCAACCTGACCCTGCCCGTAGAACCATCCACCGTTCGCTCTTGTCTTGCAGAACGAACTCGAGCAGCAGCTGAAATGGGTGTGCAGCTGAAACACCACTTGCTCCTGGGGGCATTTTTGCAGCATTTGCCACCCAGTGTTTTCATGCCAGGTGCTGTTTGGTGCCTTCTGCCACCATTCCAGGCACTGAAATCCAACAGTGTGTGAAGGACCAACTGCAAATTGCAAATTCTTTCCTCATGACAAATGTGGATTATGGCTAAGAAATAACCCAGCATTGACACTCTTATTAGCTTATTTTCGTGGCTAATCCAAATTGAATATGAGTACAGAGATGCATCTTGTATACATTTCTGTTGAAATTAGCTCAGAATTTAAACAAATATTCGAATGCTGCATTATTTTATTTGCACAGTCCTAATCTGGAATAATAGACTTGGCTTGAGGATTGCAGAGGCTTTTCAACATGCACTGTTGCATAAAGGAGGTGGCCTGTAGCTGTTCTGCAGCCCAGCGAGGAAGCCCATGGACAGGTGGCTGGACGAGAGGTGCAGAGGTGTGCGCAGGAATCGCGACGCACAAATCCCTGATCCCCTCCCTGCGAGCTCTGCTCGTCACCACCCTCCACACCCCCTCCAGCTCCTAGGTTTAGCTGCTGCCTTAAACACAACGTTAAGGACACATCTTCTGCACAAGGTCCCTTATGTTAAGTGCAGTGCTACAACAATGAGCAGGGAGGAACAATGGAGAGCCTGGAACCAGCCTTGGACTTTGCAGTGCCCAAACTGAGGAGCTTTTCCTGGGCAGGTCTTTGACAAGAAATGTCTCCGAACTCCCTTGGCAGGAATCCTCCATGGTGGGAACCACACGCAAGGATGGCGGGTTTGGGTTTAAAGCAGCTCCCATGTGTTTGGCAAGGCTGCCTTAAAATTTGTCTGTGCAAGAGTAGCAGATTTGTTAGACGTTAAGCTGAGATAGAACGTGTTTTTATTAATTATGCTTAATAGCACATGCATTCTCTTTTTTTTTTTTTTTTTTTTTTTTTGTATTAAATTTATCAAATACTATTGGTTATTATTCCAGGCCTCGTTAAAAGTGCAGGAGCAGTGATATTTCCTCTTTCCTTTCTTCCTCCTTGACTCCCCCGTGCTCCCCCAGAAAAGGAAGAAAACAGTCTTCTCAGACCTTGTTTTCAGTCTTCTAGTTCTCCTTTTCCTCTTCCTTTATGAAAGTGCTTGGCAACCTAGGCTGCTGCTATTCATGAAAAAAGAGCATCAATGCTAAATATCTGAGCTACAGAAACAATTGTTTTCAGCGCTTTGAAATGCGGATGTTCCCGTCTATTTGAAATGCATTTTTCATCCTCAGATTGCACAGAGGCGAGAAGCAGCCTCTATTCTCTTCCTCTCATGTTATAAGTAAAATATAACCAAGGCGTGTGATACGGTACAACTTAAGGGGCATTTGGATTGCAGAGATGGCAGCGCTCTGCCACGAGCACACGCTGCGGGAGGAGCTTTGGGCGCTAAGGCTTTAATCAAACATCTTGGGCTCTTTCCTTTGCAAACAAATTAGAGACAAGAAACTGCAGAAGTGTCCGTGTTTCCCTGGATGAATGACCTGTGCTTAGACACGGTGGAGTGAGCAGTAAGTATATAGCAGTACTGATTTCTTCATTATACTCATTCTCCTAGGGAAATTGCTGCTTGGAGATGATGCCGGTAATGATGATGAAGAGGGCTGCCAGATTATCCTCATTACAAAACCTGTCTGCAGGCTGATGCTTTGGATGGTGTTGGAGAAAGATCTCTCAGCAAGTTTCTGGTGTTTGCTGGTGTCCCTCTCCCGGTGCAGGAAAACAAATGCTGAATGAGGCAACAGATGCTCTGCCTGCCGAAGAGCTTTTTGAGCATTTTGCACTGATTTGGTCTCCTTGTTGTGCTTGCAGAGAGGTCGCGGGGAGCAGAGGTGCTGTCTGGAGTGCGCGGGGGCACGGAGATGTGCTGCAAACGGGACACGAGCTCCGTGAGCTCTGCCCGGCCGGCAGCTCTGGTGCCGGCACCGGGACCGGAGCCTTCCCTGCTGTCCCCGTCCCGCGGCTCCGCGACAGAAGGAACCAAAGCATGGAGGGGAAATGCAGAAAAGACAGAAGATCTGCTTTCGCTCTTCAGAATGAACTCCTGCATTCACTAAAAACCACTGAACAGTGAGAATCGCAGATTTGTAAAAATTTGACATGCAGTGCAGTATTTGTTTCGGGTTAGAAAAATTGTTTGAACCAAAATCATCCTATTTTGAGTTTTCAATTAACGCAGGTGCAGGAGTGGAGCAGACGATGGAAGAGGCTCCGGGACCCTCTCCAGTCTCCTGCCTTTGTGCTGACTCCTGGAAAACTCATCACAAGGGTGGAGCGAAGGTCATGGCAGGACAGGGATCTCCCGCTGAGCGGGTGCGTGAGCTCCTCATTCAGGTCCCCTCCACTCAATAGCTCTGCTTTGTTATCTAGCCCGGCCATTCAGGCTCACTCAATCGGCCAGAAACTGTTAGTTTTATTTTTTCTTTTCCTTTGTCATATTTTGTAAACCTGGAAACACATAATCAAGCTACTCTGATGTTAAATACAAACTTCTGAAAATCTGGCTGCATTTAATTTTACAATACAATAGAAAACCAGGCTGAATCACATGATTAGTATCTTCGGCCTGCAATTACTTTAAGACATAAAAGAGGGAAATTTATGAGAATAGTGGGCCAAAATTACAATAACACAGAAATGTAAATGCATTTCAATGTCACAAAATCTGAGTGTTGAAATCCAATATGAGTCCAACCTGGGGAATCAATGCTTCCAAGCTTTTAATTGAAATATTTAACATTTGTCACTGGTTTTAGCACAATAAAATATTTTTAATTCTAAATTTATACAGAACCCCAGAAGGACTGAGGTTGGCAGGGATCCCTAGAGATCATCCAGCGCAGCCCCTGCTCCAGCAGGGACACCCAGAGCACGGGGCACCCGGGCGCATCCAGGCGCCTT
>JAVCKT010098759.1:0-10465 GCA_032273925.1 Rhynchotus rufescens | reverse complement strand
GGTAAAATATAGCTAATTTCTGACTTCCACCTCTAAAATGCATACTGATTTTATTTTCCTCTGATCTAAATTAAAGGTCCATCTCCTTTGCTTAACTCTTTGTTTCTCCAAGTACTCATAAAATAGAGTAACGTATGTCTGAACTGGGCTGGAAGACAGATACGGTCACAGCAGCCTGTGAGAATCAGAAATGTCAGGTGTAGCTCACAACTTCATTTATTCAAAAGTCCTCTTTAGCCATGAAAAGCAAAAAGAACTTCCAGACGGCGACTCATCCATTTTATATATTCAGTAGCCATAGATGACATCTAGACCATTATTTTAAGATAGATTCTTAAGTTTCAGATGCTTATATTAGAAGAAATTATCTCATTACTAATGTCTCATCCACACCACCTGCATTTCTTTGAGACTAATAATTACAGGGAGATGACTCTTACCTTAAAGTTAGTCTTATTAAAAAATCTATTTGTTCATGGAGGTATTAGAAAATGTTTATCTGAGGAAGGAAGTGGAAATGCTTATTAAATACAAAATACATCTTAACTTCCTCTACTCAAACTCTATCTGAAGTGGAATATATTAGTGGCAACCTGAAGCAGTTCTAAGAATAAATATGTTAATACAAGATACTCTAAGAGTATCTTAAACACTTAAATTCAAACTATGTTTGAATAGTTCATCAAAACTCTACAGCTTTTCCTTTTTATTTCATTTCTAGAGATATATTTTTAAATTACGGATAGCCTTGACAGAAAATAAAAAAGAAAGAAAAAAGAAAAAGAAAAAAGAAAAAAACTCTTCTTAACTACAGATCAGGTGCAGCGTAAGCCTTACAAGAATGTGTCCACACTGCCCTGTAACTGTCTTGATCTCAAAGATCAAGAGGGTTTTTTTAACATATAAGAGAAAACTTTGGTCATTTTCTATTTCTAAAGAAATTCAAATCTTTGCATCCCTGCTGAAACTGCCAATCAGTGGCATCTCTGATGTCATTTGAGTTCAACAAGAACAAGAGGAAAACATTATGTTTCACTTAAAAATTCTCTTGTCATACTATTATCAAGGAATCAGCTGGGATGGAATTTAAAATAAACAATGATTGTTAGTTAAACTGCACATGATGTTCTAGACACTTACTTAAGTTGTATGGGATCACACTGACAATATCTGAAGTTCTTATGCTTTAGTTTTTAATTGATCCAGGAATTGTCGATTAACTTTAATTTCTTCTTGGTTTTAGCATCCAGATTAAGTTTAAACTTGGAATCATAGTCTAAGGCAGATCTATATCAGTGAGTACTGAAGATAATAAATCAAACTAGCAAACTAGAAAAACTGCTAGTAAAAAGTAACTGATATTTGAACATATTTTTTCTTCAGTTTTGATTTGATCCATCCATTAGTATTGATGCATTTCTATAGGAGTGCTGCAAAAACCTTTCACAGTATTAAACAAAGTATAATTAAGGGGACAAAGAGAGATTTACTTCACAAGTGTATTCCTGATTCAAATAAAAATACTTACATAGTGGCAGTCATGATTAAGGGCCCACTAATAAACCTGCAAACATTTTTTTCATCAGTCAAGGTAATGCATACTTCATTTTGGGGACTGGAAATATTTTCAGGAAAAGGAATACTTTTTTGAATTCAAAGTTTGTGAAACCTTATTTAAGGTATATTCCTGACCAAGAAAATCAATACATCTTTTGTTTTCCCTCTGTGTTTACTTGTTTGTTTTCCCCTAACATCTATTTTTGTAATTTTTATGTTTTTTGCAGAAAGTTTGATTTATTCTATTCCCAATATTATTGTATGTGTATCGATCTTCATATCCCTGTGGTTTTATTTTATTATTTTATATTCTGTTATTTATTCTATATTTTATTTAGTATTTTTATATTATTTTATTCTGTTATTTAGTAAAACATAACATGAAAGCAACAAAAAGGAGTGTAAACGAACAACAACAAAAACCCTCCTAAGATGAATTCAAATACATGATTTACCAAAGAATAATGATAGGATATTCTTCAGTCTGTTTCAGTCATCAAACCCATCTATGACATTATGTTACATACCAACATACATGGTAGACGATGCTTATGGTTTTTTGTTTGTTTGCTTTTGTTTTTCAGGACTTAGATCTTTGATAGAAATCAAAGAATAGAAATATGTCTAAGGTGCATTAATCTAAGCATTCTTCATCTATATTAGTGCACTATAAAGAAACAAGGACACAGGTTTTAAAATTAATCTGTAATTATCCACATCCTTTATTACAATCTATGCCAACTACTGCTCTCCTAGTCACTGCACTGGCATTGATTTGAGGGGATGACAGTTTCAGTTTTAAGGGCAGAAGAAAGTTTAGCAGTAGAGATTTGGGATGTTGTATGCCACTTGAGGTGAGAAAAGGTGCCTATTTTATTTACAGAAATCAGGAAGTAACCATAGAACCTTTTTTATCTTCTTTTATAAAACTCTCATCTTTCTTATTTCAGTCGATTACCTTTCTGTCTGCAACTCTAAATATATTCAGTCATACTGTGAATTAGATGCTCAGTGCCCACCAGCCCACTCACCCACACAAATGCACAGAAGTGTTTTGCTGTTAATGCTACTATCTTTGAGCCAGTCATTTTGTTAGAGTGCCTTTACTGAGTATTATTTATTGGGATAAAAGTAAAAATGTACTAACAAATGTAAGTTTTCCAAATGATTTTTTTTGAAGTGACATATGTAAATTAAAGATTACTAATTTACATTCAAGTTTATACATGTATATGTATACATACATGTATGTTTATTATATTATAGTAACATAGAAACACAGAATCAGTAAAGCCAGGTAAAGCAGGTTTCCCTGGATCGTGTCTAGTGGATCCCAGACCATCTCCTCACTGTACATCTCCTTCACCAAGCTGTGTTCTGAATTACTCATCTTCCCAGCCCTGTAAGTATGTGAATCAGCCAGACCTCATCACTACTGTCTTCTGCCCTGAGTATGAGTGAACAAAGAAAGAGATACAGGGAAGATGCAAACCCCAGGTTCACTCAGAAGTGGAGGGCAGGTGGGACACAGACAGGATGGAGAACAGAGAAACTCTTAGGTAACAGCCTGACAAACCGATTTGTCATATTGCATTCAGAATAGCACAACTGACTAGAAGTGATAGGTTTTAGTTTTATACAGATCCTCCCAGATTGTTCCCTAGTCCTATGGGTTTAATTCAAATAATGTATCCTTTTCACAGCTTGTCACAGTTCTTCCAGCCTATGTGCCATCCATCAATTTTAATATCTTGTGTAACAGAGGGATTTCTGCTCCCAGTTTTCACTTGCTCATGGCTTATTCTTTTTTGTGTGGAAAGACTCTTGAAATTGGACCTTTTATATGCAAGATTTTTAAAAAGTATTTTTTTATTTTGTTTAATTGCTACTAATAGCAAGAAGTAGATTGCATTGGTTTGCAGAGGTGTCAAATATAAACACTTTCTAGTTGCTCAGCTGGGTGTACTTGTGCTTTTGAACATCAAAGCAAACTTTTAATTACAGGAAAGGAAAGGAAAACACACAACATTTTGATTTATAGCAACCGCACGGTACTTCTGAAGCTTGAGAAAGTTATTACCCTGAGGGAACTTCTAACACTTAACTGACAGTTCTTGTTTTCTAAAAAAAAAAAAAGTAATAAAGAAATGACACTAACTAGATTTAGACCACTTTATTCTCTCCCCTTTCTCTCAGCTGTGCTGAACCAAGCTTTGGTCCAAATGAGAAACTGGGTCTCAGCATAGTTCAAGATCTTATTATAGCTACAGGGTAAGATTTACATCCTTTGGTGCGTGGGTAGAAGTGAGAAGGGAAGTGAGCAGAGGCATTCTGCCCAACAAAAAGCAACTGCATTCCAAGAGATATTCACTGCTGTATCACTCTGCTCACTTATATGCATGCTGAAACAGATATATACTGAAGCTGCAGTGTGACGAGAAACACCAAAATGCTCTTGGCTCCCTTCAGATCATCCTTCTCTATTCAGCCTTTTATCTACCAGTGACAGTATTTGTTCTAAAGAGCCAGAGATTATTTGCCCAACTCTTCCCAAGTGCTGTTATATGGCATAGTTACTCTTCTGGGAGTATACTATAACATCTTAAACTACAAGTGTCACCTTAATACAGGTTCATAAAACAATTTGGTTAGCACAATCTCTACTAATAAAACATTTATATGAAGAATCAATATCTGTTCCCTCCAGTTCCCTTTCTTTATGTGAGTTTTAATTTCCCCTGTGTGTATATGTATGTATATGTCTAGAGATGCTGGAATGATTTGGGCCTACAGGTCTCAAGTAAGGAGCATTATTAAGTGCTCACTGGGTCTAGGTTAAATGTGAACTTAAATATCGGTCAAAATATGAATAACTTTGTCTGGAGTTCAAACTTTTGTTCTGATAGTAAGCTGACATCTTCCTTGCAGCTTCTGTAATTTTTTATGTCTACTTCTGTGGAAAAAAATAGCTCTTAACAGTCACAAAAAACATTTTTGTACTTCACTTTGCTCTTCATGTAATAAAGATCATACATGGCCTTATTCTCCCAAGGATGTGTGTAAAAAAAAAATAAACTCCAAACTACAGATATCTTCACATCTCTTTATTCATATATGTGCATTATTTCAAAAGATGCAAATTCAAAACTAGAAACAAACAAGTAAATTTTTTGAATTAACTTAAATTTCTCCATCTTCCTGTAAAAAAGAAAAGAAATATTATCTTGGGTAAACATATTTCTATTCTAATAACTCTTTCACAAAGCCCACAGGCAAAGAGAAAACAATAACTCTTCACCACTTTCCCCATGGAAATTTTATCTCCATCTTTTTGTATTCCTGAAATAGGAATGTTGTTTTTGACGTCTCTATGTCCAAGTATATCCCACATATTGCAATATTTACCTTTTCAGACTCTCATTTCACTGTAGTAGAATTTTCACACAAGTATTAAGAAACCTGATAAAACACATAGACTGTAAGACATCTCAGATCTCTTTTTTAAAGCTCACTTTTTAGAATTGCAGATATGTTTTAGAAAATAAAGCTCTGAACTGTGCTGTGCACCCTTCCTGATACAGTCTTCTGGAATGGACTTCCAGCTACTCCCTGAAATCTTTCTTTCAAATTAGCTGAAACTGTTTAATAAAGGCTCAGAATAATTAATCCTTAGTATAATATATAGTAATTTCCTAATATCACACACCGTACACTTTTGCAGAGCTCAAAACTGCTATTTCTGGACTTGTCAGTTGAAAATAATAAAAACAAGAAGCTTCCTTACCTAAAAAAAGTCAGAGAAACTTCACGGTTTCAGTTATTTGGTTTATGGATTGAGGAGCTAGGGTTGGTGGTGGTGGTTTGTTTTCATTCAATACAGTAATCACAAAACATGTCTTATTTCTAATATATTTCTCTTTTCTCCTTATACCTGCACCTGTACTTAGTGCATTTTGAAGATATATAGCAGAAGGAGGGAGTAAATCTTCATAATTTTTTGTTTCTTCATGTAGAAGTTGAAATTATTTAGTTACCTCTTGTGTGAAACTATACTTCATGAGTTTCAGAAGCACTCTTTTTTTTATATATCTTCACACAATATTTAGGAAAATGGTGATGAATACTTTTACTCTCCAACTTTGGTTTGACTATCCAGCTATTTATTTTTTCATTTGAATCTTAAACACATAAATGTGGTGATTTGTTTTCTGGCATGAATTCTTGAATTTAATAAAAGATTGGGAGAGATTACAAACTTTATTTTTTTTATTTAATCATCTCAGTACTCTGCAAAATTGTAACTAACTCATTAATCTTGAACTGCATCAAAAATAATTTGTACCCCTCAAAGCTGTGTATCCAAATGTTCTTATTGCATCTCATTGCTCATTTTTGTGTCTCAAAATTTATTTTAAATTTATAAATATTTTCTCTCTTCATTTATTTGAACATTTTCCACTCCCAGCACACTATCCTATTTTAGACTAATTAAATACAGCATTTACTTTTTCAATATACCTCACAGATTTCAATAAGTCATTACACACACTCATCCTAGAAAGCTGGCTGAAAAAATTATAATGAATTATAATAAAAAAAAAAGGTTTATTTATTATATACAACCTATGTATAGGTTGTATATAGGATGGGTAGGATGTGTAATTTCACATTGTGCTTTCCTAGAGACTCAAACATCAGAACAAAATATAAAAAGAGAAAAATGAGAAAAAAGAGAATAGAGGAAAGAGATGGTACAATACTCAATTACTAAACTGAATATAGTTTTATGGACAGTGATCTACGAAGAAATTTGTATTTCATAAACTGAAATAACAAGATCTGTGTAGAGAGAGTATAATGTGCACGTGATGTAAGAATAAGTACTATAAATTACTGGCAAAGTAGATATTAACTTGTGACTGGTAGATTTAAAAAAATAATCATCCATTAGAAATCACAATCAAAAAGTACCATTATTAGTTGAAGTACAACAGGACTAGCCTTATGTTTTTCAATATTTTAAGTGATCCAGAAAAACACATAAACACACAGCTGATGAAAATTATAGAAATAGACATTGACAGAGATTTAAAAAAAAAATCCTTTTTCAAGAAAGCAGTTATTCGTAACAATCTGGACTAGGATTATTTATCTAATTGTCCACATAAATTATCGTATCTGAATACACAGTCTGCACAGGAAAAAAAAAATCCAATGATTTCCAAAAGATATAAGAACAGCAAAAACTAGGACTCAGTGTGCAGTGTAGCTCTGACAGAAAGACTGTACTTTGAAAAAAGAGTGAATAGTGGAAGTCTAGCTCAAAGGAAAAACTTGAAACATGGGAATCCTTGCAGCTGGATTGTTGTCCAGTCAGGAACTGCAGTATTTCACACTTTGATAATGTATTTTTATAAAAAATGTGGAATTTCTTCATTTCATTCTATATCATCAAATATCAAAGATTTGGAATTATTTGCAAAATATTAGGTTTTTTTGTCTTCTTTTCTAGGATTTACTACATATGCACACACACTTAATTGCCAAAGGGAAAGCATAACTGTACTCGATTTTTCCCTTGGTTCAGTCCACATAGATAACAACCAAGATTTTTTTCCACAAAATTGAGGTACACTGGAAAGGACTGATGAGTGTTTCCCTTTCTTCCCACAAAACTCTGAAATAAAGATATTTTGCTATTGGTTGACTTTCATCCATATGTATACAGACATTTTATTTACTATTTAATTAAAGATGTGTATGTCTCATTGTTTATTAACTTGATCACAAAAATTTTACATGATGCTACTTCATCTTTATGATGTGGTGGTCACCAGGGTTTTAGGCTCATGTGAGTATCCTCTGCTTGTGCATGCTGTATTTGTCACAGGGAGACAATGTCTATGACATGAACTACTAGGTTTCCAGGGTAAGACTGCTGAACTGTGTTTTATTAAGGCAGATCTAAAGACATAGGAAGCTTGCCATTGACTCAGCTGAACTAAGTTGTTCAGAAACAAATTTTTCAGATAAAAATGGCACAGGAATTTTTCCATCATCTCTTGCTTTTCTTTTTTCTTTCCCTTCTGGACTCATCGGACAGCTCTTAATTTTGTAGAAAATGGTCTGTGCTCTCTTAAATCTTAGGCTGTGGCTGCTAGAACATTGGCACTCTGTGAATACTGTACCTACATTGATGAACTATAGGATGCCTGGTGCCTGTAGAATTTGTCCTTTGCATCATGCTGTTTTTCTGCTCCATGTTAAATTTGATAGGTTTGTGTTTAAGTTGAAAATCATCTAATATCTGTAATCAGTGCAGTGTCTAGGGATATATCTATCAGTTCATTTTAACACCCTTAAGTTTAGCAGCAGTATTGTTGTCTTTTGACAGCCTATTGTATTAATATGTTAGACAACTTAGCAATATGTTTCTGTAACAAGGAGACTGCAATTTGCTTTTACATTTCAACCCCTCCATATTTTTAATTATGAGCACCCTGCTGGTAAATGTGTTAAACTGATTATAGTGAGTACTTGAATAATTACAAGAATTTCATAATTAAGAAGTTATGGTATCAATCTTGTTATGAACTGTTTTCATTGAAATGTCTAGAAATTATTATTCTCCTGAAAAAAAAACTTTATAAAAATAGAGACATGCTTAATTAATTCTAATACAAGGACAAGCTCAGTCATTTATTTTAGAATCTGAAAGAAATTCCAAAATTCAGCTTTGCTTTCTCTATTTTATTTATTTCTGTGATGTGGAACATTAGCATTAAAATAAACAATATCAAAAACAACTTTGTAGAAATGGAGCTTCAACATTTTAGCATTCAGATAAATTAACCTACATAGAGACGATATTTATTCTATATGAATATGTCTGAGAATTACAGTTAATGTTCTGTGGTATTTATCTTTTACTTCCATTCTACTTTCTTTTATTTTTATGGTTCAAAGTTTAAGAGGAATGGTACTAATATTGCATGTAACAGGTATGAGTACCCAGCTGAAGAGGACAGAATTTCCTGATATACATTTCCTTGGGGCAAAGAGACATGAATCCTTCAACTTTCAATTTCAAGACAGCTAAATGAGAAAAAGTAGTAAAAGGTAGTAGCAAAAATCAATAATATGGACTTTCTAATTATAGACTTCAAGAGGACAGTACCTCAGAATAACAAGCAGTGAATGACTCAGTTTGTTTCTTGACATATTCTGTTCCTGAGTGAATAACTCACCAAATTTTATGAACTGCAGATTACTTTGGAACAGGCTCTTGAGGATCTTCTTAACCCATGTAGACATCCAAAATAGAGACTTCTATAGCTGAGATATATGTCCAAATTCTCTTTACTGTCAGAAGATTTTAACACATTTTTTAGGACGCGATTCAATTTATTTAAATAAGTGCCATGGATAGAAAGACAAAAAAAAAAGGCTTACTTCTTTCCATGAACTATAAAGGAAGTCAAAAGTAATTTGTAGATGTTATCAAAAAGATGAAGCAAATCCTAGGTTGCCACTAGACTGAGGTAAATTTTGTCACTCAAAGTAGGAATGAATGAAAACTGGTAAAGGCTGCAGAGTCAGGAAGAGCAGCAGGAAATGGATTTGAATACTCCAGTTAGGAAAAACACAATCCCATCTCAAAATCCACTTTTCCCCAGGTAAGAGTGACATTGTGATCATTCCTGGGGACAATGTGGTTCAGTAGTCCCAGAGACTTCCATCTGGGACTCCAGCCTGGTAGCCCTGAAGCTATAAAAGGACAGAGCTATGTCCTATGACATGTGTCAACATGGTCTAATATTGAAGAGATTTGAAGCCTCCCATTCAGAATGAGAAATCCATGATAACTAATTCTTTCAGCTGCTGTGATTAAGATGTCTGAAGTAACTGCCTGTCACTGTGTTGGACTATACGTATATTTTCTCTCTCACATGCATGCATGTACACATAAGCCCATGCATTATCATCTCAGCTGCAAAGAATGGATAGATGATAATCCCTTTACTTTGTTATCATCTTCTAATATTGCCATTTCATTCTCCTGATAGAGATGCTGTTTTTCTGTTTTATTTCCATTGCATTTTTTATTATACTACGTGAGTTGGCAAGTGAAGGAGTCTTACATCTTCTTGATTCTTCATTCAGATTACCAAAATTTTTTAAAGAAAAGCTCAAAAAGTATGCATCTTTCTAAGCTGCTAACACAGAGCAGAAATACAGACTTCATCTGAAAAAGTATTGTTTCTTTTAGTCTCCTGCAGAGGCTCCTGCAGAGCTTGCCATCTCTGGATTTAAACAGCACATACTTTGAGCAGTATTTACTTTACTCTGCACCGTGCCTGTGTCTCATGGGAGAATCTTGACCGGTTGAGACCCAATAAAGAAGCATTTAGTACCTCTGGAGCTTCCACAGAAAATTAATATAAAAATCTGAATATAATGTAGGAAAAAGAAAAATCAACCAATTCAGAATTGAAGAAGATAATAAACTAAGTCATGCTTAAGCACTATAAAAGGCTGCCCAAAGCGGCTGTGGAACCTCCATCCCAGGAGACATTTGACTAGACTGGAAAAGGCCCTGCGCAGTCAAATCTAATTTTGTTGGTAGACCTTTCCTGAGGAACAAATTGACAAATATGACCTTCAGAAATCCATTCTAACTGAAATTATTTATAAGTAATAAACATGAGTTTGATATTTTATCTTCTTACCTTTATCTTCATATTTAATTTTCTTTGTGCTTGATTTGGTGTTAAAAAAAATGCAAAAATGTACAAGTATTCATTATGTATATCTTATATTTATATAGGTTTGACCTATTTAAATATTTTAATAAAATTTTGGATACTTTTTCCTGTCACAATAACATTAAATGTGATATTAATCACTA